>VZQC01015208.1:1171852-1339421 GCA_009823505.1 Rhizomys pruinosus | reverse complement strand
CACAGAAGAAGAAAAAGAAAGAAAACAAATGACCCACTCAATAGATGGAGGCAAAGAGCTGAACAGAGACTTCACAAGTCAGGCAATATATATATATATATATATATATATATATATGAAAAAAAAATAAAAAGCACATAAAAAAGAAAGAAAAAGGAAAGTATAACCAGAAATAAAATATTTAATTTAAAGGAATGGTATGAGACAATTTCTAGGCATTATTAATTTTAATTGTCCTAACTGTCTGAAGAGGAGCTCGCTGGACATCCTGTCAAATTCATTTACTAATTTACTTATTCCTTAATGTGGTTTCGTCTGTGTACCTTTTGACAAGTCTGTCAAAAAGCATGGTCTTTTCCATAGAATGACGCATCAGTGAAAGAGATGTGTAAGCTACACGGCTTTGACATTAAAGGTTATTTCTTTGACTGAAATACTTTTCTGCCAAAACTGGGGAGGGAGAGTATGAGCTGTGAGCAGAACAGCCCAAGGAAGGGGAGAGCTGCAGCCCGTTGTAAGGCTGCTGGCCCAGGGGAGCTGGGGCTGGTGAGCAGGTAAGGATGAAAACATGGTCCCGGGGCACACAGGTCTTGGCTGGGTTAGGAAGCAAGTGGTTAATGCAGGACGGCACATTAGAAATGTGATCCGATTTCAGAGGATAACAATCTTCATAAAAACCAGATTTCAAAAACTCAACATTAAACTGAGGTTGGTTGAAGGGAAGAAAAGCAAAGATAACACCATATGGAGGAATAATTCTAGGTTTGATCAGACAGGAGAAAGGAAATTGTTCAGCCTTTAGATTCATATGGCTAAAAGACAACTGAGGCTCATAAAAGCGAAAGCATCACAAACCTTATTACTTCTATCAAAGTTCTGAGGATACAGCTGACAATGTCTTTAAGTAACAGCAAGCTGTGGATACCAAACCACATGATATTGCAATTGGATGGATGTCCAAATGAAAAGTAAGCACTGGGAGCTGGCCTTCCTCTGCAGCTAAAAATTTATGGAACATCCACCTCTTGAAGTAGAGCCAAGCATGCTTAAGAAATGTTACATATTTCTTTCAGGAAAACACAAACTCAGGCATTCAATACTCTTACTATGGCATGTGGAAAAACACTGTTCAAGTGGGATACTAACTGATGGGATACTGAAAGAGTCCCAAGAATCCCAGATGGGTGGGAAGGAACATATGCTTGGTCTTTCCCTTTGGGCCTTGGATAATGAGGTGAGGAGACCATTATGGACTTGCCAAAAGCACTAAACTTTTATTCCATAAACAATAATGCAAAATGAGTCCCCAGAAGTGGTGAAGAGAAGAAAGCTATTACTAGCCGAGCTGCAGAGTCAGGACATTATGCAGACCACACACTCAAGCTTACCAGAAAGAGGAATCCAGAAAAGTGGGTCTAGAAGTCAGAGGATTCTGACTTGTAGGGGAAAAGGATCTGGGAGTGCCAATAGAGCATTGTCTAGTGCAGGTGTTAGATGACACAGGTGGGCAGTGGAAAGGTTGTCAGCCTTTGGCCCCAAGGTTTAGGACAGCTCTGGTGGCTGTCTTGTGTTTTCCCTTTCCCTGTGGTGTGACTCCACACCGACTCACAGCCACCGCTTCTCTATATCCATTTCAGTGGCACAGCATAAGACTATGGCCAACAAATTGCACTGCCCCTGTAACTGATTAAATAAAAGGACTGACTGCAATACTGACTTATAAAGTAATCAGAAGAGAAGTAAAGAAATATCACTTACCTGTGCTATATTTTTGTTCAGAAGGTAGACACCATAATCAAACTGCAACTTTTCTCCTCCTTTTGGATACAGTGGAAACCTAAGGAAGGTAAAGAAAGATAAGTTTTGAAAATGGAGTAAATAAAGCCTCTAAGTTGTTGACAGAGGCAGAGATTTCTTAACAGCACAAACATCTCATGATTGGACTTGACCATGGATTTGGTTATGGTAACTGGACTCTACCAACATCTGGAGACAGAGCCGAGTCCGAAGAACAGCTGCCTTCTTCCCAAGGGAAAACTGAATACCAACCAAGGGAGCAATGTGTAAGTGACCCACAACCCCAAAAGCCGAGCTACTGCTTCCTGTTATGTGCTACAAACTTAGACCCTGCTATGAATTCTTCCGAATATTCCTGCTAATACCTTGGACCTGGCACCTCTACTTCTAATAAATGAGAAAGCAAGAGCAAAGGAAAAAGAAAATCAGATTTAAAATATATGACTCCCATTTCTCTTAAGATGTCTGGTCAAAAGGCCAAATGGGAGCCAAAGTTCATTTAAAATCCACCTGTTCCGCCAGGATGGCTATCTGCCTGCAACTTCACAGCACTGCACTCCTGCTCTCCGTGAAGATGTCACATGCCTCACAGAGGCAGCAGGGCATGAGACTGGGCTCTCCATCAAGAGGATAAGTCGTTCCAGGAGATACGTTTCCCTCATAGTTGCCATTTCCTCACCCCTGCACCTATATTCTACTTTTTTTTTAAATTTTTTTATTTATTTCGATATGTGTATGATGTACTGTCTGCATGCAGGTATGTGCACCCGTGTCGTGCAATGCTGCGGAGGTCAGAAGAGGGTGTCGGATTCCCCTGGAACTGGAGTTCTCCTGGAATTGGAGTTTCGGATGGTTCTCGGCTGCCATGTGGGTGCTGGGGATTGAACCCAGGTCCTCTGAAAGAGCAGTCAGTGCTCTTAACCGCTAGGCCATCTCTCCAGCCCGCCTTTCTGTTTTTTTAATCTAGGCACCAAAAGCTATAAATTCTCCTCAATTGTCGACCTTATCTCCTACAGCCAAGGCCATGCAACAACTCCAATTCATCCTTGCCCTGTGGGTCCTTGCTTGGGCGCCAACTGTGTTGCATGATTTCTTGGGGAGGTGTGAATGAACATCTATTTGCTCCAGGTCATGTGTACTGATGACAATCCAAAGAAATGATTCCACTTGAGTCTAACCTGAACTATCTCGTATGATTGTCTAGATCTTTTCATTGTCTGTTGTAATGTTTCCCTGTCCATCTCAAATTTTATTGATTTGGAGTTGTTCTTTCTTTTAGTTAACTGGCTTAGAGGTCTATCTATTTTGTTTATCCTTTCAAAGAACTATCTTTTGGATTCATTGATTCTTTGTGTTATTTTTTGTTTCTATTTCACTGATTTCTGCTCTGATATTTGTATCTCTTCCTGTCTGTTAGATTTAGGGTTCATCTGTTGTTGTCTCTCAAGTGTTTTTTTAATTTTTTTTTTTTTTTTTTTTTTTTTTTCCCTTCTGTTTCCTGTAGCCCCAGCTGTCCTGGAACTCACTCTGTAGACCAGGCTGGCCTTGAACTCACAAAGATCCACCTGCCTCTGCCTCCCAAGTGCTAGGATTAAAGGCGTGCGCCACCACACCCGGCTCATTAGCCTATTTTTATAGGTAGGCACACAAACTGGTCTAGCCACTATAGACCTTTATATGGAGGTCCTAAAAGAAAATTAAATTAAATTAAATATAAAGCGACCAATCAATGACCCAGCTATACAGCTGCTGGGCACATACCTGAAGAACTCTAAGTCAGCATTACCACAGAATACCTGCACATCCAATTTTCTTGCAGCACTATTCCAAATAAGTTATGGAAATGCAGTGTATATACACATACACACAACAGAACTTTATTCAGCCATAAACAACAAAATTATGTCACTTGCAGGAAAATGAACAGAAACTGAAAACTACCACATTAAATAAAATAAACCAGACATAGAAAGACAAATATATTTCTTCTCAATCATGGGTCCTAGACTTTTAAAAGAAGATTTTTATTTTTTATTATTTATGTGCATATATTTTTGTTAGTGTGCATCACGTATGCATGGGGGGGGCAGAGGCCAGAAGACATAGTAGGAGCCCTTGGAACAAGAGTTACAGGCAGTTATAAACTGTCTGATGTGGGTGCTAGGGACAGAACTTAGATCCTCTGCAAGTGAAGTACATGTTCTTAACTATTTCTCCAGTCCCTGGACTTCTTTGTAGATATATCATAACCGTCCATCCGTCTGTGTATAAATGAATGACAAGAAAGCAGAAAGGAGACTGGGGAGGGGAAAGGAGAGGGGAAGGACGAAGGAAAACTGAATGCAGGGTATGGAAGGGAGAGTGAATTTGGTTAGAGTACACGATACATTTGAAAGAAATTGTCTTTATAAAGCTCAACATGATATATAATGAATATATACTAATTAAAAAAAGATCACTCACAACTTGGATAGGACCCTGAAGAAATCGTTCCCCCCCTACAATATAGTTACTGTAAAGAATAAAATAATCTTATTGAAATGAATAGTATGGGACAATGACTAGGTTTTTTTTTTGGTTTTTTTTTTTTCCATTTCAATTGCCCTAACTGCTTGAAGAAAAAGGCATTGTTAAAGAAGTCTGGAGGGACAGTGTTTTCAAGGAAAATGAAAGAAGGAAACACAATTTAAAAGCTTTCTATTAAATTCTCAAGAGCTGCAGGTTTCATAGTAGCCAAAAGGTAAATTTGATGTGCTGTAAAATCTTAGGCATTGGGGAGTGAGCAAGGTCACTAAAAATTTACTAAAGGAAACCAAATGCTTTAGACGCCCATCAAGAAGACAGAACTTTGTATTTAATTGAAACAGTAAAACATAAACTAGGACATGTGGCTTAGCCCCAACAGAGATGATAAAAAGATCAGCAAAGTCAGGATAAGCAAAATGCAGCACTGGGTTTTGTAAGATGCCTGGGAGCCATTCGCAGCTAGCAGAGAAACTGTGCACTTGCAAAGACATAACAATGGGGCTCTTTAGAGGAATCTGCTGGAGTCCTAAAGCTCTGCCTCTGTAGGTTTTTCTATAAGCTGACATATGCAGACTGTCTGAAAGGGCTCTCCAAACCCAAAGCTATCTCTGCTGTCAAGCTATAAATCCAGAAACTGTTTCATATATCAGAAGAGTAAATTGAGATCAGCATACACTGAAAACCAAAACTCGACATTTGTGAAAAATGGAATCTCACAACAGTTGACTTTATTATGACTGCACTGGGACTTCTTTATGGAAAGAACTACAAGGTGTATGTGTAACATTAAAACAAACCTGAAGAGTGATTAGAGCCAAAGGTTCAAACAGGGCAATGCTAAGAACAGATCGGGGTTCACGTTTTGTTCTCTGCTCACATTCTTAATGGGTCACTTCAAGTTGAACAGTTTGTTTATAATGATCACCCATTCATCTCGCTTTGCAAAAGTATATGGATTTATAGATCTATTAAGAGATCTAAAAGACGGAATCCATTTTAAAAGGTAAAACCTATTACTATCAGGAGGTAAGATACAAATCAAGGGCCAATTTCAATTACAAATGAAGAATCATATTAGCAAATCATAGAAAGCTTAGATAAGAATGTAGCCATTTAAGTACCAATCAGTAAAATACCCTTACAGCACGAAAGGCCTTATTAAAGGACAGCATTACAGTCAGTGAGCTAGTGGCCAATTCCTGCAAACTGTGTAATCAGGAGGATTGTGACTTCAAGGTCAGCATGTGCTACATAGCAAGACTTGTCTTTAAAAAATGAACCACCAGCTGGGCGTGGTGGCGCACGCCTTTAATCCTAGCACTTGGGAGGCAGAGGCAGGCGGATCTTTGTGAGTTCAAGGCCAGCCTGGTCTACAGAGCGAGTTCCAGGACAGCTGGGGCTACAGGGAGACCCTGTCTGGAAAAGACTAAAAAATGGAGCTTTCACTCCTTTTTCTCTGGCACTTTAACACATGCCAAGGCTTTCATCCACCTCCACTAACATGGCTTGTAAATCATGGAGGTGGGGCTGTCTTAATGGCATGACTTGTTCACATCTCTAGAGATGAGGTACAAATGAGACTGACTGAGAAGACAAACCCGTCTTTGATAGAATGTATTAGTGTCTGTAGATAAGCCTTCAAAAGCTGTATCCAGCTGACTGCTGCAATCCTAGTTTATGAACTGGGATTATGAATGATTATTAATAATTCCTTGATTTGTTGCAAATTAAAAATGTAGAAGTGATGCTACCAAGGTCAAAACAAAAAGAGAGTTCCCCAAAGTCACACATTTGATAAACATTTCTTTTATATGCTTCCCAACAAGCTTTCAAATCCAAGGAAGTCTGTTTTAAAGAAACAGAAAAAGGCCAGAAAGCAAGATATTTGATTCCCATGGGTGTAAAGTGGTTAACAATTGATTGATTTTTCTCTCTGTTTCTCTCCCTCCAAAGAGCAAAGTTGAACATAAAAGATTACTACAAGTGGTCTATTTCTTTATGTAGATGCAAACACTGGTTCCGCACACTTGTGGCTTTGCTAAGTTAAGAAGTGAAAGGCAGGGCTGGAGAGATGGCTCCCAGTTAAAGCACTGGTTGCTCTCATAGAGGCCCCAGGTTTGGTTCCCAGCCTCCACCATGGCAGCTACAACACTGGCTATGACTCCAGTTCCAGGGGATCTGCAGGCACTACACAACGCAGTGCACTTACACACATGAGACATAACACTCATAAAATAAAAAACATTTTTGTCTTTTCAGACAGTCTCCTTGTAGCCCAGCTGGTCTGAGAACTCGCTTGTAGACCAGGCTGGACTTTAACTCACAAAGAATAATAATATTTTTTTTTTGGTCTTTTTTAGACAGGTTTTCCTTTAGTCCTACTTTGTGTCTCTCACTGCACACAGTCAGCCTCCACTTGGCCTGGCAGCTAGGCCATTCTCAGTGTCTCTTTCAAACTTCTGAACTCCTTCTGGGCACCTGAGACATAACTGTGGTGTATGCCATGCCTGGCACGTGTATACATGTGGACCTGGCGTACACATGGGCATGCATGTACATGCAAGTTGGAGGCTGTTAAGGAGGAAGTCCAGGTACTGTGGCAGGGGCAGGTTTTGTCAAGAAGCCCCCAACAGCCCTCCATCTTCAGTACTTGTGTGCACGGAATAACATACAGCAAATGGGGCAGATCTCTGTTAGTTCAAGGCCATCCTGGTCTATTACCGAGATCTGGGCCAGCTAGGGCTACAGGAAGACCCTATTTCAAAAAAAGACCAAAAAAAATTGTATTTATTATTTTTATTTTATGTATGCGGTATGGGCCTGCATGTGTGCAAGCACCCATGTGTTGCAGCATCCCCAGTGTCTTTGTGACACTAAGTTGTATTGTTTTTTGTTTTTTTTTTAATTAGCCATGGTGGAGAAAACACGTGGATCTGATAGGCTTTGTCTAGAAGTAAAATGGGCGTCACTTAGAACTAAATTCCGGTCCGAGTCCAGGTTCTTCACTCCTGCCCCATTTGCTGTATGTTATTCCGTGCACACAAGTACTGAAGATGGAGGGCTGTTGGAGCTTCTTGACTCAGACTGGAATTTAGTTCTAAGTGAAGCCATTTTACTTCTAGACAGCAACTGCGCCAGAATTAAGTCGACAATTGACAATGGACCTTATCAAACTCAAAAGCTTCTGTACATCAAAAGAAACAATCAAGGAAGTGAGGAGAAATCCCACAGTGGGAGGAACCTTCACTGCAGATACATCTGACAAAGCATTGATTTCCAGAATATATAAACTACTCAAAAACAAAGAAGTAAGAAAAACAAATGACCCACTCAATAGATGGAGGCAAAGCAGCTGAACAGAGACTTCACAAGTGAGGAATTGAGATGGCTGGAGAAACACCTTAAGAAGTGTTCAACATCATTATCATTAAGGAATGCAAATCCAAACCACTTTAAGATACCATCTTACTCCAATAGAACTGGCTAGATCAGAGAAAACAAATGAGACCAAGTGCTGGAGAGGTTGTGGGGAAAGGGGAACACTCATCCACTGTCGGTGGGAATTTAAACTCATACAGCCACTATGGAAAGCAGTGTGGAGAACCCTGGAAGACTTGGAATGAACTTGCCACCCGACCCAGTCATACCACTCCTAGGCATTGTATCCTCAAGCCTCACCCCACCGCAGAGATATATGCATGGCCATAGTTTATTTCAGCTCTCTTCACATAGCAAGGAGCTGGAACCACCCAAATGCCCCTCAACTTATGAAATGGGTAGAGAAAAATGTGGTACATCTACACAATGGAGTTCTATGCAGCGTAAAGAAAGATGACATCATGGCTTTGTAGGAAAATGGCTGGAGCTAGAAAGACATATCATGCTGAGTGCAGTAACACAGTACCAGAAAAACAAATGCGAATGGTATCCCTCATTGTGATGCTCGTGCATTACCTAGTTGTAAGTATTTCTTGTGGCACGGCCCCTTGAGCTTTTGTCCAAGTAGTTGGGAGTGATGCATATTGGAAACAACAACAACAAACAACAAAACAACAACAGAAAGGACTGCATCAAGAAACTGACTGAAACAGTGAACTTCTGCTCAAAAACAGTCAACTTCTACATGAGGAATTTTGAGAAAGACTGAGAAAGAGATGAAAAGCATGTTTGGCAGAATAACTGAGCTCTGGTGGGGTGGGGGATAGGGTGGGGACAGGGTTAGATTTGATCATCTTGTACAATTATATATATATATATATATCTATATATTTATGAAAAAAATAAAAAAGCACATAAAAAGAACAGTAAAAGGAAAGTATAACCAGAAATTAAAATATTTAATTTAAAGGAATGGTATGAGACAATTTCTAGGCATTATTAATTTTAATTGTCCTAACTGTCTGAAGAGGAGCTCGCTGGACATCCTGTCAAATTCATTTACTAATTTACTTATTCCTTAATGTGGTTTCGTCTGTGTACCTTTTGACAAGTCTGTCAAAAAGCATGGTCTTTTCCATAGAATGACGCATCAGTGAAAGAGATGTGTAAGCTACACGGCTTTGACATTAAAGGTTATTTCTTTGACTGAAATACTTTTCTGCCAAAACTGGGGAGGGAGAGTATGAGCTGTGAGCAGAACAGCCCAAGGAAGGGGAGAGCTGCAGCCCGTTGTAAGGCTGCTGGCCCCGGGGAGCTGGGGCTGGTGAGCAGGTAAGGATGAAAACATGGTCCCGGGGCACACAGGTCTTGGCTGGGTTAGGAAGCAAGTGGTTAATGCAGGACGGCACATTAGAAATGTGATCCGATTTCAGAGGATAACAATCTTCATAAAAACCAGATTTCAAAAACTCAACATTAAACTGAGGTTGGTTGAAGGGAAGAAAAGCAAAGATAACACCATATGGAGGAATAATTCTAGGTTTGATCAGACAGGAGAAAGGAAATTGTTCAGCCTTTAGATTCATATGGCTAAAAGACAACTGAGGCTCATAAAAGCGAAAGCATCACAAACCTTATTACTTCTATCAAAGTTCTGAGGATACAGCTGACAATGTCTTTAAGTAACAGCAAGCTGTGGATACCAAACCACATGATATTGCAATTGGATGGATGTCCAAATGAAAAGTAAGCACTGGGAGCTGGCCTTCCTCTGCAGCTAAAAATTTATGGAACATCCACCTCTTGAAGTAGAGCCAAGCATGCTTAAGAAATGTTACATATTTCTTTCAGGAAAACACAAACTCAGGCATTCAATACTCTTACTATGGCATGTGGAAAAACACTGTTCAAGTGGGATACTAACTGATGGGATACTGAAAGAGTCCCAAGAATCCCAGATGGGTGGGAAGGAACATATGCTTGGTCTTTCCCTTTGGGCCTTGGATAATGAGGTGAGGAGACCATTATGGACTTGCCAAAAGCACTAAACTTTTATTCCATAAACAATAATGCAAAATGAGTCCCCAGAAGTGGTGAAGAGAAGAAAGCTATTACTAGCCGAGCTGCAGAGTCAGGACATTATGCAGACCACACACTCAAGCTTACCAGAAAGAGGAATCCAGAAAAGTGGGTCTAGAAGTCAGAGGATTCTGACTTGTAGGGGAAAAGGATCTGGGAGTGCCAATAGAGCATCGATTGCACTGGTGTAGATGTTAATGAGACAGGTGGGCAGTGGAAAGGTTGTCAGCCTTTGGCCCCAAGGTTTAGGACAGCTCTGGTGGCTGTCTTGTGTTTTCACCTTCTCCCTGTGGCTGTGACTCCACACCGACTCACAGCCACCGCTTCTCTATATCCATTTCAGTGGACAGCTAAGGACTAGGGCCAACAAATTGCACTGCCCCTGTAACTGATTAAAAAGGACTGACTGCAATCTGACTTATAAAGTAATCCGAAGAGAAGTAAAGAAATATCACTTACCTGTGCTATATTTTTGTTCAGAAGGTAGACACCATAATCAAACTGCAACTTTTCTCCTCCTTTTGGATACAGTGGAAACCTAAGGAAGGTAAAGAAAGATAAGTTTTGAAAATGGAGTAAATAAAGCCTCTAAGTTGTTGACAGAGGCAGAGATTTCTTAACAGCACAAACATCTCATGATTGGACTTGACCATGGATTTGGTTATGGTAACTGGACTCTACCAACATCTGGAGACAGAGCCGAGTCCGAAGAACAGCTGCCTTCTTCCCAAGGGAAAACTGAATACCAACCAAGGGAGCAATGTGTAAGTGACCCACAACCCCAAAAGCCGAGCTACTGCTTCCTGTTATGTGCTACAAACTTAGACCCTGCTATGAATTCTTCCGAATATTCCTGCTAATACCTTGGACCTGGCACCTCTACTTCTAATAAATGAGAAAGCAGAGCAAAGGAAAAAAGAAATCAGATTTAAATATATGAACTCCCATTTCTCTTAAGATGTCTGGTCAAAAGGCCAAATGGGAGCCAAAGTTCATTTAAAATCCACCTGTTCCGCCAGGATGGCTATCTGCCTGCAACTTCACAGCACTGCACTCCTGCTCTCCGTGAAGATGTCACATGCCTCACAGAGGCAGCAGGGCATGAGACTGGGCTCTCCATCAAGAGGATAAGTCGTTCCAGGAGATACGTTTCCCTCATAGTTGCCATTTCCTCACCCCTGCACCTATATTCTACTTTTTTTTTAATTTTTTATTTATTTCCTATGTTTGTATGATGTACTGTCTGCATGCAGGTATGTTCACCCGTGTCGTGCAATGCTGCGGAGGTCAGAAGAGGGTGTCGGATTCCCTGGAACTGGAGTTCTCCTGGAATTGGAGTTTCAGACGGTTCTTGGGCCGCCATGTGGATTGAACCGGTCCTCTGTAAGAGCGGTCGGTGCTCTTAACCGCGAGGCCATCTCTCCAGCCCCGATATATTCTACTTTTATTACTTTTTTCCTGGCTCTGGAGATCCAGTGTAAGTACAGGCATCAGAGACAGATTTCACTACAGAAGATTGGTCCCCAGCACGTCTTCTTTCTTAATGACAGCCATTCGGAATGGGATGAGATCTCTACGTGGCTTTCATTTGCATTTCCCTGATGCCTAAGGATGTTAGGTATTTATCTCACCTGCTTACTGGTACATCATTTTCTTGAGAACTGTCTGTTCATTTCATTAGCCTATTTTTTTTTTTTTTTTGGTCTTTTTGAGACAGGGTCTCCCTGTAGCCCAGCTGTCCTGGAACTCACTCTGTAGACCACGGCTGGCCTTGAACTCACAAAGATCCACCTGCCTCTGCCTCCCAAGTGCTAGGATTAAAGGCTGCCCACCACCCCGGCTCCTTAGCCTATTTTTATAGGTAGGCACACAAACTGGTCTAGCCACTATAGACCTTTATATGGAGGTCCTAAAGAAAATTAAATTAAATTAAATATAAGCGACCAATCAATGACCCAGCTATACAGCTGCTGGGCACATACCTGAAGAACTTAAGTCAGCTTCCACAGAATACCTGCACTCCAATTTTCTTGCAGCACTATTCCAAATAAGTTATGTGAAATGCAGTGTATATTACACATACACACAAGACTCTTATTCAGCCATAAACAACAAAATTATGTCACTTGCAGAAAAATGAACAGAACTGAAAACTACCACATTAAATAAAATAAACCCAGACATAGAAAGACAAATATATTTCTTCTCAATCATGGGTCCTAGACTTTTAAAAGAAGATTTTTATTTTTTATTATTTATGTGCATATATTATTTGTTGTGTGCATCACGTATGCATGGGGGGGGCAGAGGCCAGAAGACTAGTAGGAGCCCTTGGAACAAGAGTTACAGGCAGTTATAAAACTGTCTGATGTGGGTGCTAGGGACAGACTTAGATCCTCTGCAAGTGAAGTAACTGTTCTTAACTATTTCTCCAGTCCCTGGACTTCTTTGTAGATATATCATAACCGTCCATCCGTCTGTGTATAAATGAATGACAAGAAAGCAGAAAGGAGATGGGAGGGGAAAGGAGAGGGGAAGGACGAAGGAAAACTGATGCAGGGTATGGAAGGGGAGTGAATTTGGTAGAGTACACGATACATGGAAAGAAAATGTCTTATAAGCTCCACATGATATATATGAATATTATACTAATTAAAAAAGATCACTCACAACTTGGATAGGACCCTGAAGAATCGTTCCCCCCCTACAATATAGTTACTGTAAAGAATAAAATAATCTTATTGAAATGAATAGTTGGGGCAATGACATGTTTTTTTTTGGTTTTTTTTTTTCCATTTCAATTGCCCTAACTGCTTGAAGAAAAAGGCATTGTTAAAGAAGTCTGGAGGGACAGTGTTTTCAAGGAAAATGAAAGAAGGAAACACAATTTAAAAGCTTTCTATTAAATTCTCAAGAGCTGCAGGTTTCATAGTAGCCAAAAGGTAAATTTGATGTGCTGTAAAATCTTAGGCATTGGGGAGTGAGCAAGGTCACTAAAAATTTACTAAAGGAAACCAAATGCTTTAGACGCCCATCAAGAAGACAGAACTTTGTATTTAATTGAAACAGTAAAACATAAACTAGGACATGTGGCTTAGCCCCAACAGAGATGATAAAAAGATCAGCAAAGTCAGGATAAGCAAAATGCAGCACTGGGTTTTGTAAGATGCCTGGGAGCCATTCGCAGCTAGCAGAGAAACTGTGCACTTGCAAAGACATAACAATGGGGCTCTTTAGAGGAATCTGCTGGAGTCCTAAAGCTCTGCCTCTGTAGGTTTTTCTATAAGCTGACATATGCAGACTGTCTGAAAGGGCTCTCCAAACCCAAAGCTATCTCTGCTGTCAAGCTATAAATCCAGAAACTGTTTCATATATCAGAAGAGTAAATTGAGATCAGCATACACTGAAAACCAAAACTCGACATTTGTGAAAAATGGAATCTCACAACAGTTGACTTTATTATGACTGCACTGGGACTTCTTTATGGAAAGAACTACAAGGTGTATGTGTAACATTAAAACAAACCTGAAGAGTGATTAGAGCCAAAGGTTCAAACAGGGCAATGCTAAGAACAGATCGGGGTTCACGTTTTGTTCTCTGCTCACATTCTTAATGGGTCACTTCAAGTTGAACAGTTTGTTTATAATGATCACCCATTCATCTCGCTTTGCAAAAGTATATGGATTTATAGATCTATTAAGAGATCTAAAAGACGGAATCCATTTTAAAAAGTAAAAACTATTACTATCAGGAGGTAAGATACAAATCAAGGGCCAATTTCAATTACAAATGAAGAATCATATTAGCAAATCATAGAAAGCTTAGATAAGAATGTAGCCATTTAAGTACCAATCAGTAAAATACCCTTACAGCACGAAAGGCCTTATTAAAGGACAGCATTACAGTCAGTGAGCTAGTGGCCAATTCCTGCAAACTGTGTAATCAGGAGGATTGTGACTTCAAGGTCAGCATGTGATATCATAGCAAGACTTGTCTTTAAAAAATGAACCACACAGCTGGGCGGGTTGCGCACGCTTTAATCCTACACTTGGGAGCAGAGAGGCAGGCGGGACTTTGTGAGTTCAATGGCCAGCCTGTGTTCTACAGAGCGCAGTTCCAGGACAGGCTGGGGCTACAGGGAGACCTGTCTGGAAAAGACTACAAAAAAAAAAAAAAAAAAAAAAAAGGGCTGGGGAGATAGCCTAGTGTGTTAAGAGCGCACCGGACTGTCTGTGCAGAGGACCCGGGTTCNAAAAAAAAAAAAAAAAAAAGGGCTGGGGAGATAGCCTAGTGGTTAAGAGCACCGACTGCTCTTGCAGAGGACCCGGGTTCGATCCAGCACCCACATGGCGGTTGAGAACCGCCTGTAACTCCCAATTCCATGGATAACTCAGTTCCATGGAATCCGAGACCCTCTTCTGACCTCCGAGGCATTGCATGGACACGGGTGCACAAACCCTACATGCAGACAGTACACTCATACACATACAAAAATAAAAAAAAATAAAAAAAAAAGAACCACCAACTAAACAAACAAAAAACAGGAAAGAAAGGACTGCATTAACTAATTATAGGATGAAGTATGCATTTCCTAATAATACATTTGATATGAATGATTAATATTAGGCTCAGCTAAATAGCCAATACTGGTATTTTTCAAGTTAGATAACTTCTAAGTTCTGTGAAAAATTCACCACATCTACATGGTTAAAGTCATGGACACAGAAAGGAACGAACAAAAAAAAAAAAAGGAAGGAAAGAAACATTCGCTGTGGAAGAAGTCGCTTAGGCTCACTGCCACTTTGGGTTCTTGGTGGGAGCAGCGCCAGTATTAAGAGCCTACCACTGTCTCCTGTGTTTGTCTTGTCACTTGAACTACTAATCAGCTCCTTGGCCTGTACCTGTGTATTTTTCCAGTCTACCTCAGGTAGACCTTTGCATATACTGTGAGACGGATTCTTTGGTCATTTTGTGTCTTCCTTAGGTTACATGGTTGATAGCAACAAGATAGAAATTGGTTCTTGCTGTTTGGTTTTCTTGAGACAGGGCTACTCTGTAGCCTCAGCTGTGAACTCTGCCAGTAAACCTTGATCACACAGAGATCTGCCCCTCCCTTCCAGAGTGCTGGGATCAAAGGCATGTATCACATTATCAGGCAGAAACTGATTCTCACCTTTGGGCTGGGAGAGATGGCTCCAGCAATTAAGAAACACTGGCTGTTCTTGCATGGGACCTGTGTTTGGTTCCCAGACACCTACTGGCCCTTGTAACAAACCATCTTAACTCTAGTTCTGGAGGATCTGACACCTCTCTTCTGACCTCCATGGGCACTGGATGTATGGGTGCACTTACAGGTATATACATGATAGCAAAAACAAATAAAAAAACACTTAAAAAAAAAAAAACAAAAAAAAACTGGTGGTTCTCTGTGTTTGTTGTTTTTTTCCAGACAAGGATCTCACATCAGTGTTGACCTTAATTAAAATCCAGGCAATCTTCCTGCCCAGCCTCCTGAGCTGCGTCTAAGATTATATGGTATGAGCCACACACTACACCTGGCTTAGAAGACAGGTGTATATTTTGTTTTCTTCGTGCCTTTACTAATAGTCACTCAACAAATACTTTCTGAACTGAAAGAACAGATCATGTATGGAGAGCTTTCGGAGCTCTTTAGTATCCATCCATTTTAATGAGTGGAGAACCCTGGGACGATGCTCCTAAACGTTAATGTGACCCCAGCGGTGTGAGAAGAGCCAGAGCAGCTAAATTTGGAGATGTGCAAGTGACGACGGCTTGGCTTGACTTCGCAGCAGTGTCACTATTATCAAAGAAACGGATGCCTTGGTCACCTACTCACTAAGTGGAAGAGACATGACCTACATTCTAGGCCTCTGGGGACAAGCACAGCATTCTTTCTCTGTGTCCTTCAGAGAGGCTACCCAGGGTGAGCAGGGGAATGGCACTCACTTCTGAGCAGGGATCAAGGGAACCAGAGTACGGCCGAGAAGACAGAGTCTGAGCACTTTAAGAGAAACAGAATCAAGTAAGTTTGTCCTGCATGGCTTCAGGCAGGGGAGGTGAAGGCCATGGTAGACTGGATTTCAGCACAGCATCACCAGAATGCTGGGACAAAGGTTGGACAGGAGGAGTGGTGGCCCTCCCTCAAGGTAGCTTTGGAGCCTGAATCCAGGAACTGTGAATGTGATCCTATTTAGAAGAGGGCGAAAATATTTAAGGATCTTGGAAAGAGACTATCTTTGGGGTATCCAGGTGGGTCCTAAGTCCAGTAGGTATGATGTGAGAGGGAAGGCAGAGGAGAAGATGGTCACACGAAGGTGAGGCAGATGTAAGTCACAGCCACAGCCAGGAGATGCCTAGAAGCTAGAGAAATGGGAAAGAAAGGTTGGGTAGCCCTACTGAAGCCTTGATTTTGGACTTCAGACCTCCACGAGAGAGTGCAATTCTGTTGTTTTAAGCAATCAAGTTTGTGGTAATTTATGACAGCTCTAGAAGCCAGCATGGAAGATAACATTGAATGCCCCACTGACTGGATGGGATAGAGTATCTCCCCCTACACCAAGGTTCTAGAATTCTGCATGTGTGAAACTAAACACATAACTTACTGTATCTTTCCCACAGAAATCCAAAAGACATTTCAGACTCCAATGCCCAAGGAGCATCAGGATAGGCATTAGCCAAAGCTGGAATGTCGACCTGCAGAGCACTGCAGGTAGAACGCTAAAGAAATTTCTGTATTTGGTGTGATGTAGCATTCCCTGCCCTCCCCCCCACTTTAGGTTCATAGATTATCAAGCACCCACAAAACAAGGAGTGATGATGCGGTCTATAATCCCAGGTGAGGCAGGAGGATCTTGGTGCAAGGTCAGCCTGGACTATGTAGAGAGCCTTTTTTCTTTCCTTAAAAAAATTTTATTATTTATATTTTGTCCTTTCAAGACAGGGTCTCCCTTGTAGCCCCAAACTGTCCTGGAACTCACTCTGTACACCAGGCTGGCTTTGACTCACAAAGATCCGCCTGTCCTTGCCTCACCAAGTGTTAGGACTAAAGGTGTGCACCACCAGGCCCGGCTTATTTGTTATTTTTTGTGTGATGAATGTACTGTCCGCATGTAGGTTGGTGCACTCCTATCGTGCCATGCCTCGGAGGTCAGAAGAGGGCGTCAGATTCCTCTGGAACTGGAGTTAAAGATGGTTCTTAGCCGCCATTGTGGGTGCGGGAATCAAACCCGGGTCCTCTGCAAGAGCAGTTGGTGCTCTTAACCGCTGAGCCATCTCTCCAGCCCTGGAGAGCCTTCTTCTAAAACCAAAACATTGACAAAAAAAAAAAAAAACTGACAGAGACATAGCGCATGAATTACTATGTGTACTCCAAAACTTAGGAAAAACATAACTGTTATAAGCCTTCTTTCTCTCCTCAGCCTCAGCTATTTAAAAATGCTTTATTTTTATTTTTATTTCTGTGTTTGTATTGCATTATTCCCTGCTGTTACAAGTGCAATCCATGTCCTGCATCTCCCCATGGAGGACCAGAAGGTCTGGATACTCTGTAATTGAACTTATGGACATTGTTAGTTGCCCACATGGGTTCTGGGATTCAAACACAGGTCGTCTACAAGAACAGTAGTGCTTTTACTACTGGGTGCGCCAACTCTCTAAACACCAGCCCCAGCCCTTTTTACAAAGGACTCCAGATTGGTGACAGTTTGACTTCCCCTTCTCGGCCTCACATTCTAGTTTAGGTTCTCTGATGGCAACAGGGGTTGAGATGTGGCTAGAACGCTTCCCCTTTTTCTTTTCTGTACATATTAGGACCCTTCTGCCCAACAGTGTTTGCATAAAGTTTGACAACATTTAATATGCTCTGAGGATGCTTTACCTCCATGGAACACACATTCTTCTGATCACATTAGTAGTAATTTTTCTCCTGGGCTTGATTGACACTTGATTTCTTCCTCGCTGTAATGGTTACTGTTAACTGTCAACCTGAGAGAATCTAGCTCTCTCGGTAAATGTGCTTCTGGCAATTCCCTGTGCCTCTTTATTGTGGGGCTTTTCTGGTCACTGCAGGGAGTTTAGCAGGACAGCATCCCTGTCCTCTACCCACTGGAGCCAGCCGCTCTTCACTCCCAGCTGAGATAACCAAAACCTCTTGAGACATTGCCAAATGGCGCCTGGGGGACAGAGAGAACTGTAAGTGCCTCCGGCTGGAAACCTGCATTTGAACTCTTATCAACTTGATGATTACAACAGCTTCCTAGCCAGTGTTTCTAATGCCAGTTCACCCTCCCTGATCCCCAGCACCCACATGGCGGCTGAGAACCGCCTGTAACTCCAATTCCAGGAGAACTCCAGTTCCAGGGGAATCCGAGACCCTCTTCTGACCTCCGAGGCATTGCACGACACGGGTGCACAAACCTACATGCAGACAGTACACTCATACACATACAAAAATAAAAAAAATAAAAAAAAAAGAACCACCAACTAAACAAACAAAAAACAGGAAAGAAAGGACTGCATTAACTAATTATAGGATGAAGTATGCATTTCCTAATAATACATTTGATATGAATGATTAATATTAGGCTCAGCTAAATAGCCAATACTGGTATTTTTCAAGTTAGATAACTTCTAAGTTCTGTGAAAAATTCACCACATCTACATGGTTAAAGTCATGGACACAGAAAGGAACGAACAAAAAAAAAAAAAGGAAAGGAATGAACAGCCTGTGGAAGAAGTCGCTTAGGCTCACTGCCACTTTGGCTTGGTGGGGAGCAGCAGCCTTCAGTATAAGAGCCTACCACTGTCTCCTGTGTTTGTCTTGTCACTGTGAACTACTAAATCAGCTCCTTGGCCTGTACCTTGTAATTTTTCCAGTCTACCTCAGGTAGACCTTTGCATATACTGTGAGACGGATTCTTTGGTCATTTTGTGTCTTCCTTAGGTTACATGGTTGATAGCAACAAGATAGAAATTGGTTCTTGCTGTTTGGTTTCTTGAGACAGGACCTCACTCTGTAGCCTGACTAGCTGGAACTCGCCACGTAAACCTTGATCACACAGAGATCTGCCTCCTCCCTTCCAGAGTGCTGGGATCAAAGGCATGTATCACATTATCAGGCAGAAACTGATTCTCCTTTTGGGCTGGAGAGATGGCTCAGCAATTAAGAACACTGGCTGTTCTTGCATGGGACCTGTGTTTGGTTCCCAGCACCTACGTGGCATGTAACAACCATCTATAACTCTAGTTCTGGAGGATCTGACACTCTCTTCTGACCTCCATGGGCACTGGATGTATGGGTGCACTTACAGGTATATACATGTAAGCAAAACACTCATACACATTAAAAAAAAAAAACAAAAAAAAAACTGGTTCTCTGTGTTTGTTTGTTTTTTCCAGACAAGGTCTCACATCAGTGTTGACCTTAATTAAAATCCAGGCAATCTTCCTGCCTCAGCCTCCTGAGTGCTAAGATTATAGGTATGAGCCACACTACACCTGGCTTAGAAACAGGTTATATTTTGTTTTCTTCTGCCTTTACTAATAGTCACTCAACAAATACTTTCTGAACTGAAAGAACAGATCATGTATGGAGAGCTTTCGGAGCTCTTTAGTATCCATCCATTTTAATGAGTGGAGAACCCTGGGACGATGCTCCTAAACGTTAATGTGACCCCAGCGGTGTGAGAAGAGCCAGAGCAGCTAAATTTGGAGATGTGCAAGTGACGACGGCTTGGCTTGACTTCGCAGCAGTGTCACTATTTCAAAGAAACGGATGCCTTGGTCACCTACTCACTAAGTGGAAGAGACATGACCTCATTCTAGGCCTCTGGGGACAAGCACAGCATTCTTTCTCTGTGTCCTTCAGAGAGGCTACCCAGGGTGAGCAGGGGAATGGCACTCACTTCTGAGCAGGGATCAAGGGAACCAGAGTACGGCCGAGAAGACAGAGTCTGAGCACTTTAAGAGAAACAGAATCAAGTAAGTTTGTCCTGCATGGCTTCAGGCAGGGGAGGTGAAGGCCATGGTAGACTGGATTTCAGCACAGCATCACCAGAATGCTGGGACAAAGGTTGGACAGGAGGAGTGGTGGCCCTCCCTCAAGGTAGCTTTGGAGCCTGAATCCAGGAACTGTGAATGTGATCCTATTTAGAAGAGGGCGAAAATATTTAAGGATCTTGGAAAGAGACTATCTTTGGGTATCCAGGTGGGTCCTAAGTCCAGTAGGTATGATGTGAAGGGAAGGCAGAGGAGAAGATGGTCACACGAAGGTGAGGCAGATGTAAGTCACAGCCACAGCCAGGAGATGCCTAGAAGCTAGAAATGGGAAAGAAAGGTTGGGTAGCCCTACTGGCACCTTGATTTTGGACTTCAGACCTCCACGAGAGAGTGCAATTCTGTTGTTTTAAGCAATCAAGTTTGTGGTAATTTATGACAGCTCTAGAAGCCAGCATGGAAGATAACATTGAATGCCCCACTGACTGGATGGGATAGAGTATCTCCCCCTACACCAAGGTTCTAGAATTCTGCATGTGTGAAACTAAACACATAACTTACTGTATCTTTCCCACAGAAATCCAAAAGACATTTCAGACTCCAATGCCCAAGGAGCATCAGGATAGGCATTAGCCAAAGCTGGAATGTCGACCTGCAGAGCACTGCAGGTAGAACGCTAAAGAAATTTCTGTATTTGGTGTGATGTAGCATTCCCTGCCCTCCCCCCCACTTTAGGTTCATAGATTATCAAGCACCCACAAAACAAGGAGTGATGATGCCGGTCTATAATCCCAGGCTGAGGCAGGAGGATCTTGGGTGCAAGGTCAGCCTGGACTATGTAGAGAGCCTTTTTCTTTCCTTAAAAAAATTTTATTTATTTATATTTTGTCTTTTCAAGACAGGGTCTCCTTGTAGCCCCAACTGTCCTGGAACTCACTCTGTACACCAGGCTGGCTTTGAACTCACAAAGATCCGCCTGCCTCTGCCTCCCGAGTGTTAGGACTAAAGGTGTGCACCACCACGCCCGGCTTATTTGTTTATTTTTATGTGTATGAATGTACTGTCCGCATGTAGGTTGGTGCACTCCTATCGTGCAATGCCTCGGAGGTCAGAAGAGGGCGTCAGATTCCTCTGGAACTGGAGTTAAAGATGGTTCTTAGCCGCCATGTGGGTGCTGGGAATCAAACCCGGGTCCTCTGCAAGAGCAGTTGGTGCTCTTAACCGCTGAGCCATCTCTCCAGCCCTGAGAGCCTTCTTCTAAAACCAAAACATTGAAAAAAAAAAAAAAAAAAACTGACAGAGACATAGCGCATGAATACTATGTGATACTCAACTTAGAAAAACATAACTGTTATAAGCACTTCTTTCTCTCTCTCAGCCTCAGCTATTAAAAATGCTTTATTTTTTATTTTTATTTTCTGTGTTTGTATGCATATATTCCCTGCTTGTATACAAGTGCATCCATGTCCTGCAATCCCCATGGAGGACAGAAGGCTGGATACTCTGGAATTGAACTTATGGACAATTGTTAGTTGCCACATGGGTGCTGGGATTCAAACACAGGTCGTCTACAAGAACAGTAGTGCTTTTAACTGGTGAGCCACCTCTCTAACACCAGCCCCAGCCCTTTTTACAAAGGACTCCAGATTGGTGACAGTTTGACTTCCCCTTCTCGGCCTCACATTCTAGTTTAGGTTCTCTGATGGCAACAGGGGTTGAGATGTGGCTAGAAACGCTTCCCTTTTTTCTTTTTCTGTACATATTAGGATCCCTTCTGCCCAACAGTGTTTGCATAAAGTTTGACAACATTTAATATGCTCTGAGGATGCTTTACCTCCATGGAACACACATTCTTCTGATCACATTAGTAGTAATTTTTCTCCTGGGCTTAGAGTGACACTTGATTTCTTCCTCGCTGTAATGGTTACTGTTAACTGTCAACCTGAGAGAATCTAGCTCTCTCGGTAAATGTGCTTCTGGCAATTCCCTGTGCCTCTTTATTGTGGGGCTTTTCTGGTCACTGCAGGATGTTTAGCAGGACAGCATCCCTGTCCTCTACCCACTGGAGCCAGCCGCTCTTCACTCCCAGCTGAGATAACCAAAACCTCTTGAGACATTGCCAAATGGCGCCTGGGGGACAGAGAGAACTGTAAGTGCCTCCGGCTGGAAACCTGCATTTGAACTCTTATCAACTTGATGATTACAACAGCTTCCTAGCCAGTGTTTCTAATGCCAGTTCACCCTCCCTCTCACTGGCTCTGCCAGAGCGACTAGAGGCAGTCTCTTGGGTTTTAAAGTTTTCATTGTAACAACAAAGACTTTATCTAGTCCATCGATCTCTACTGCTTTCTTGTCATAGGAACTGGGTAGTAGTAACTGCTCTAACTCTCAGTTCTAAAGCAGTGGAGTGCAGAGACTATCTTGCCTCCTTCACACATCTTGTGTGGATAAAACATGACAAAGACTGAGAAAATGCATTGAAAGTGCAGAGAGGCACGTAAAGAAGTTATTTCCAAGCAAGGCTTCTTATCGAGCCTCTCTCAGCCCTGCTTCCTAATCAGTTATTGTTTGAAACCCTGACTCCTCTGCTTAGTTTTCCAGCCCTGTCTGACCATCTGCCCTACTTATCTCGGCCTTTGCTCAGTCATGACCACAGCCAGTTCCTTTTCTCTCTACCTCTGTTCACTTCGAGCAGATGCCCATCTCTTTCCTGCTTAAGTACTATGCCATCCTTCCTAGCATCTAGATCAAGTACTATGCCATCCTTCCTAGCATCTAGATCAAGTACTACGCCATCCTTCTTAGCATCTAGATCAAGTACTACACCATCTTCCTAGCATCCAGATAAAGTACTATGCCATCCTTCTTAGCATCTAGATCGAGTACTATGAGATCCTTCCTAGCATCTAGATCAAGTACTATGAGATCCTTCCTAGCATCTAGATCAAGTACTATGAGATCCTTCCTAGCATCTAGATCAAGTACTATGCCATCCTTCTAGCATCTAGATCAAGTACTATGCCGTCCTTCTAGCATCTAGATCAAGTACTATGCCATCCTTCTAGCATCTAGATCAAGTACTATGCCATCCTTCCTAGCATCTAGATCAAGTACTATGCCATCCTTCTAGCATCTAGATCAAGCACCAAAGTTCCTTGGAGCCTGAGTGAAACGATTCACCAGTGACCTTCTGTTACCCACACAATGCCTAGAGCTCCCCCTACTTGCTAATTCTGCACTCTACTGGTGAGGTATTAGTTTTCTTCAACATCACAATTCTGTGTGCACAATTCTTGTTCTGGCTGATTCGTGCTTTATCCAAGGTCATTTCACATTAGAGAAGTCGGCTCCTGACTTTACTGGCTGGACTGGCTTATGCCTGTAACCTCCATGCTGGGCATGTGGAGGCAGGAGGATGTGTGTGAGTTCAAGGCTAGCCTGGATTTCAGAGTGAGACCTTCTCTCAGAAAAACAAAAGGAAAAAAAATTGGAATATAAGCCCCCAAATATAAAGTTTAGTTAAAATTTTTTTGATTTATTTTTATTTTATGTGTATGAGTATATTGCCTGCATATATCTAAGTGCACCCATGTTGCACAAAGTCCATGGAGGCCAGAAGAGGGCATTGAATCTCCTGGAACTGGAGTCATGGACGGTTGTTAGCTACCATGTGGGTGCTGGGAATCGAACTGGGGTCCTCTGGAAGAGCAGCTAGTGCTCTTAGCTGATGAGCCATCTCTCCAGCTCCAAAGCTCACTTTTTAAAAGGTATTTTTCAGTATTCATTTTCCCAAACAAGTCCTGTGAACTCCAATAACTGAGTCAACTCCAGTATGCTCAGGATACAACATGTACCGATTCTCATGGGGAAGCTGTGAAGACAGGCCCATGACATTGTAGAATGCTCCAATGTACAAGTAAGCAGCTTTGGTTAGCTTTGCTAAATCCTGAAGCTAGATGGGCTTCAGAGAAACTTTTTTTTTTTTTTGGTCTTTTTGAGACAGGGTCTCCCCTTTTAGTCCCAGCTGACCTGGAGCTTACTTTGAAGACCAGGCTGGCCTTGAACTCACAGAGATCCATCTGCCTCTGCCTCTCGAGTGCTGGGATTAAAGGTGTGCACCATCACGCCCAGCTTAAGACTGTTCTTAGCCGCCATGTGGGTGCTGGGAATTGAACCCAGGTCCTCTGCAAGAGTGGTCAGTGCTCTTAACAGCTGAGCCATTCCTCAAGCCCCAAAGCTTTTTTTTTTAAGTATTTTTTTTAATTTTTAAAAAAATTTTATTTCTGTATGTGTATGAATGTACTGTCTGCATGCAGGTTTGTGCACCCGTGTCGTGCAATGCCACGGAGGTCAGAAGAGGGTGTCGGAATCCCCTGGAACTGGAGTTCTCCTGGAATTGGAGTTTCAGACGGTTCTCAGCCGCCATGTGGGTGCTGGGGATCGAACTCAGGTTTTCTGTAAGAGCAGACAGTGCTCTTAACCGCTAGGCCATCTCTCCAGCCCCCCCCCTTTTTTTTTAAAAGCCACCAACCAACTACACTGAACCCTCTAGACAAAACAAAACAGTAAAGCATAGCTAGCTCTAACTCACTACACACTGAGGAAGGGAGATGACTAAACACTAACACCAAATTGATCCATATTAAATTGGAGACCCATAGATCCATACTACTTAGCAAGATGATAGACAAGGCAAAAACTTGACAATAAAAAGACTTTTACTTTTCCAAAGACTAAAGAAAAACCTACATTAATCCTCCTCCTAAGCTGGGTAACATCTCTGAAGCCAACAATGTGGTCAAACCATAAAGAGAACTGGTGAGAGGTGCATGGAGTGGCTGGCTGAGGCAGTTCACTAGGGACTAGGAAAACATTTCAGCACCTGCTTCTATGTCAAAGGTCACATTTATTAACCAACCCAAAATGGACCTCTTAAGAAAGGAGCCATTTGAAAAGAGCATTTTCATTTGCCACTTGCTATTGTAACCATATTTGAATTTCTTTTCAAGTTTCAATTGTTTTTTGGTTTAAACTTTTACTCTAAGGACTATTTAAAATTTCCCAGTAAGTGATAATTTTATTTTAAGCATGGCAATCAGTATTAAAGTAGCAGAAGTAACACACACACACACACACACACACACACACACACACACACCCACAATCTCCATGGGTGTGGGCTAAAGTTACAATTATGAAGACCAGGAATTGAACAAAAGCTACGACTTTCTGTTACCCATGACCAAAGTGATTTCTGAAAAATAAGATACAATACATGCCCATTCTTGTTTAAAGCAGGAAAGACTGTGCCCTGCACTGGAAATGAGATGTGTTCTGCACAGCGTGGCCTGCGAGGCCCTACACAGTCTCCTCACTGGCTCCTCTGTCACGACACACCTCAAGTCATTCTCCTCCATTCTCAGCAGGCTCCAGTGATGCTGACATTTCTGTTCCTTGAACCTATCTTAGGGCTTACTTCCTGTTTCAGAGTTTTGTCCTCAAGTCTTCACAGAGCAGATAACTTCTCATTCTGGCCATTGGTTAAAGTCACCCTCGGAGAGACCTTTCCAGACCACTCAATCCAAAGCAGTTCCCCCGAAACATCACAATGGACATGGCAAACAGGGCAGGTGTACGGGTCAGTTTTAACGCTGCGCGCTAAAGAGCAGCTAGACTTGTTGTGCTTCCAGATGGGGTGTGACAGGAAGCATCCATACTACCTACAGGAATACTGCAGCTGAAAACTTTACTTGAGAGGCCTTGTGGGGGATAAGAGGGGAGAGAAATCTGTTAAAACAAAATTGCAACCAGCACAATTCAAAGTGTGGTGGAACTTTATGAGGAAACTACATTTAGCTTCTCAACATGAAAAAATGGCACGAAAAATAAAGGAGAGAAACTAGATGAACACACTATGGAGAAAGGTCTATTCCTTAGAACCAGACACACTTGCCATAGAATGCAACATTCTCAAATTTAAAGTCAGGGAAAAGGAAATGATTTGCACATGAAAAATTGTACACAAAAAAATGTGCTCAGCAGCTTTGTTTATAATGGTAAAAATGTAAGACAGTATTCATTATTAAGAAAAGGGATCAAAAGACTGGCCATTCAACTATCTACTTCTCAATAAAAGGAAATGGGCCAGTAATACACACAGACCATGAATGAAGCCACAAACAAACCAAGGGAAAGCCTTCCACAAAACGGTTCATACCACAGTCTATGGTTGAATGATGAATGCCTGAGGGACCATGGAAGATGGTGATTTATGGGAAACAGAGAAATGTTTCTGGGGAGAATTAATGTTCTGTATCTGAATAGGAATTGGATTGCACAGATAGTTACATCTGATGGAACTCAGAGAATGGTTCACTTAGTATATATGTATTTCACTGTGTACAAAAGAACCAAGCACATATGACAAAGCCTTGGGAGAGTACACTGATACCTGTGACATGTGAGGACCACTGAAAGGAGGCTGATCGATAAAAAGAGGGATGGTTAAATGTAGAGATACATAATAAAACAAGCGCATAAGGTGAACTGGTGATCCCAGATGTATTGAACTTAAGTTCAAGTTTTTTTGCATAATAAGGCATTTTCATAATAAAACCATGGGATAAAATAAATGTACTTAAAAGTAATAAAATCTTTCAGGCAGTAGCAAATGATTAAGAGGAAGACTAAATCATGAAAAAGAATAGGTCTGCAAACTTTGATTTTTCTACTTTTGTCAGGAAGATACTAAATATCCCATTTATAATACATAATAATCTAGAATCATAATTCACATGTATGGACTGTTGTACAAATATAAGATCTTTTTTTTTTTTCTATGAATGAGTTTTATTGTCAATCTGCCATTCTCCAGGGCCTGGTAGTGAATGAAACTATTTCAAAGAATCCCCTGAGTTGAAGGCCACCTGCTCTACGGGAGACCTTTCCAAAACAAGCAAGCAAGCAAGCAAACAAACCAAACTTCTCAAAAACCACCCCCCCTACAGACTGGGGAGTTGGGTGTGGCCCTGGAGTTTCTGGGACACCCTTCCACAGACTCAGAAACTCTTGGGGACTGGTTGGTTTTCTTCTGGCTCGTCATCGTCACCTTTGTCCCTAGATGTTGAGGTGGTGCTTGAGGATGTAGGCTTAGGGCCTTGTCGGGCGCTGAATGGCTTGACCTCTCTGGGGCGGGCCTCATCGCCCGGCATGGGTCAGCCAGTAAAGCTCACTGTGCTTGCGAAGGAGGAACCAATTGTGTTCCAAGGTCATGTTGAGTTTTATAGCCAGCCTTCCTAAAGTTTCCTCACTCTGGTAAGAGCCCCTCTTGAAATGCTCTTCAAGGGTGGATTCCTGCTCCAAGTCCACAACTCCATTCAGGTTATAAGCGTAAGGGTTCATCATGGCGAACGCTCACTCAGATCAGGTGTCAAGATTTTTTTTTTTTTTTGGTCTTTTTGAGACAGGGTCTCCCTGTAGCCCCAGCTGTCCTTGAACTCACAAAGATCCGCCTGCCTCTGCCTCTCGAGTGCTAGGATTAAAGGCGTGTGCCACCACGCCCGGCTCAAATATAAGATCTATACAAACTATACAATCTATACAAACTGTCATACAAATGTAAGCTCTATACAAACTAGGATATTAAGATTATATAATATAGAAATGGAAATGCTTTAAAAACAACTTAAGAGATATTAGCAACTAAAGGAAATGAAAGGACCTGAATTCTGATGTGAAAAAACCAACTACACAAAAAGGGTCATGGACTATTTTGGAGAAATATGAACAATTATTTGCTAACACTAAAGAACTGGTTTCTGGGCTGGAGAGATGGCCTAGCGGTTAAGAGTGCCGACCACTCTTACAGAGGACCCGGGTTTGATCCCCAGCACCCACATGGCGGCCGAGAACCGTCTGAAACTCCAGTTCCAGGAGAGCTCCAGTTCCAGGGGAATCCGAGACCCTCTTCTGACCTCCGCGGCATTGCACGACACGGGTGCACAGACTTGCATGCAGACAGTACATTCATACACATACAGAAATAAAATAAAAAAAAAGTCCCATAAAAAAAAAGAACTGGTGGGCTGGAGAGATAGCCTAGTGGTTAAGAGCACCGACGCTCTTGCAGAGGACCCGGGTTTGATCCCCAGCAACCACATGGCGGCTAAGAACCGTCTGTAACTCCAATTCCAGGAGAACTCCAGTTCCAGGGGAATCCGAGACCCTCTTCTGACCTCCGCGGCATTGCACGACACGGGTGCACAGACCTGCATGCAGACAGTACATTCACATACATACAAAAATAAATAAATAAATAAATAAATAAATAAATAAATAAATAAATAAATAAATGATAAAAAAAATTAAAAAAAAAAGAACTGGTTTCTGTAGGCATAATGGCATAACCACTGCATTAAAAATTTATCTCTTACAGAGACATATTTAAGTATGAAACATATTTAAGTATAAGAATAAAATGAAACAACTCCAAGATTTACTTGCAAATAATCCACAGGGATGAAATAATTAAGGATGCACACCAAAAAAATGAGTGATGGTACCTAATTATTAAAGCTGGGTTTATAGGGTATGATATACCATTTTCTATATTTTTGTATATGGCTTCAAGTTTTCCATACTAAAAATTAATTTGAAAGAAAATAATAGCTCCATAGTGCACCTACATCATCTGTTTCTCATTTGAGTCTGTTTCTTTCAACCAGAATGCTAATTCCAAGAAGATATAGATTTTATCTGTGTTTTTATATTTCCAGTATTTAGAGCACTTCTCTATAGTACAGAAATTCAATAAATGTTGTTAAAAAAATGAAAGCATTCAAAGTACTTTTACCACAATTACCTCTCATTAACCATACCCTAGTCTTCCTTTCTATTTCATAATTCTATTTCTGATCATGTGTTGGATCCTTTGTCTATATATCCTATAAACATGTCAAATTCTCTTTGTTCAAACCTGAGTCTTATCTTATCCTGGAGGCATGAGGTAATGGCTTTTCTCCCGTATTCCTGTAGCGTCCTGTGAACACTGTTATTCCCATAATTGAAAATGAAATAAGTCTGCTACAAGTCTGTCCCTGAAATCACAAAGGCTTTCATATAGAAAACAGCATTCTCAAGGAGCCCAGAAACCATCTTCTTATTCTAATTTGTGCTAAAGTGAATGGGACCCACCTTTTGATCATTTTTCTCCCTACATCTAATGGGCCAGCAAATCCCACTTATAAGTCAAATGTTGGCGAGGGCCTGCTGAGTATAGAGATGACAAAAAGGACCAGTGAAGAGTCATCACAGGCAGCGTCGAGGAGGTGGCAAACCATAAAAAACTAGTTGTGAAGAAAAGACAAGACAGAAATTATAAAGAACTGGGTGTGGTAATGCATGACTTTAATCCCAGTACTTGGGAGGCAGAGGCAGGTGGGTCGGATTGAGGCTAGCCTGGTCTACATTGTGAGTTCCAGGCCAGCTGGGACTTTAGGAAGACCCTGTCTTAAAAAACAAAACAAAAATTGTAAAGAGAGAAGAGGAAAAAAAATGCCTGAAATTATAAAGGAAGAATGAACTCAACCAAGAAACCATTGACACTCTGCATCCAAGTCTCTGATATGCACTGGGCAGATAAGGAAAAGAACCCCAAGGAGAGAAGAGACTATTGAGGCTGTCTGGGGAAGTGTGCTGGGCTGGAGGAACAGGAAGTGCAAAGGTCCTGAGACAGGAACATCTGGTTGTTCATGTGTGAGGATAAAAGGCAGCCGAGTGGCTATAGTAGAGTGAGGGGGAAGAGCTAGATGATGGACCAGATGGTGCAGTCTCCTCTCAGTCAGAGAAGGTGTGGTTGTTACTGTGAACGCAGGACTGGTACTGGAAGGTTCAGAAAAGAGGAGACATGAATGACTGCCATGAGAATTACAGGGAAAAAAAGCAGATGCGGAGAGGTTACTGTACAAAATCCAGGCAACAGGGGCGTGTGGTTTGAACTGGCATCCTGGAGACCACGTCAGGTCATAGCTTGATCTATGTCCTAAGAGAAGAAGAGTGACAGAAGTCCAAGGAGGGTATTAGGGAGTACTCTCCCCTCCCCCAGGAAGGAAAGTAAATCTAGCCGGGTGTGGTGGTGCACGCCTTTAATCCCACTTGGGAGGCAGAGGCAGGCGGATCTTCGTGAGTTCAAGGCCAGCCTGGTCTACAGAGTGTGTTCCAGGACAGCTGGGGCTACAGGGAGACCCTGTCTCGAAAAGACTGAAAAAAAAAAAAAAAAAGAAAGTAAATCTAGGATGAAAGATCATCTGTGTCAATCAAAGACATGAAGTGTGATATGACAGGTAAGAAGATGACGCCCCAAAGCCTTAGAGACGGTGTGATAAAGGGTTCACAGCAGAACACTCTTTACCAATATTAGATAAAACTTTTTTTGACAGAGCCATACTAAAAAGAATAGAATTCCAGGGAAATCAAATTCCAGATAATTTCAGTAAAGTCAAAAGAACGGCCCCTCACTGGGCGTGGTGGCGCACGCCTTTAATCCTAGCACTTGGGAGGCAGAGGCAGGCGGATCTTTGTGAGTTCAAAGCCAGCCTGGTCTATAGAGTGAGTTCCAGGACAGCTGGGACTACAGGGAGACCCTGTCTCGAAAAAAAAAGAATGGCCCCTCATCAATTTCCTTCTAGAAACTTCCCAGTTTTCCACACCATTTTTATAACTGTTGAAAAATAGTCCATAGGCAAATGTCAGTGAACAGAACATAATTAAAGGATGGAAAACATCTTTTTAAATAGTCAATTTTGTAAAGTAAAATTTCTGCCAAGTAAATCAAAATCACATTCCAGAACATTAACAACTATCTTGCCTCTGCCTGGGTTTAAGTAGCACCTGTTTCCCACAAAATCTGTAAATGCTAAAAAAAAAAAAAAATCTACAATTAAAGCATGCAAGGTACATAAATACTCAGTAATGCCAGAAGATATTTCCATCTGGAACATAAATTCAGAAGAAAAACTATTCACAATTTTAAGTTCCTAAAGCAGCCCTTCCCAGTATGTGCCTGCAACCTAAGTTTGTTTAAATAGCTCAACCTTTCTAATGGCATATTCTCTGTGAGCCAAGTCCTTACACAGTGCTGGGCCCTTATACATAACGGGAGCCTACTCCCTTAGAAGACAATTATTTATTCCAATACCTACTTTAAGAGAGAGAGGAGGAAGGCAGAGGAGGGGCTGAGGTGTAATAAATTAAGGCTCTGAGTCAGAGAGAAAGCAGTTCAGGCCTTCACTTTGCTATCTACATGGGTATGAGTCAGAGTACACTTCTCTGATCCTGCTTCCCAAACTGTGCGATTGTATAGACTCCAACAAGAAGATCTAGACATACCATAGTTCCTACAGAGTGGGCATTCGGTGACTACAACTCTGCCTGAGGACTTCTGGTCATTCTGCCCCCTATGTAGGTGCTGCAAAGAGACAGCCCATACTTTATTAATTTTATTGCTTCTGAAATCACAGGGCATTTTTATGCACCTGGCTGGCACCTTTTAGCTTGTACTTTAGTCATTCATGTAAATGTCTGGTCTCCTTGAACAGTGAGAATATAATCTATTCAAGGAGATGGGTGCTGAGCAGAAGTTCTTATTCACAGTGAATATCCAACAAATCCACCCAATGAGTAAATGAACAAAATCAGATAAATATCAAATGAGAAATATCTAAGTGACTATAGTACTATGAACTAAATGCAACACAGGGATTTTATGATTCAGAAATATTTTCATCATTTATTCATTCTTTTATAGTTTAATATCCCTCTAGACAATTTTGGTAATTTCGTTTTATTTTATTTATTTTAATATTTATTTTTTTTTTTTGGCCTTTTCAAGACAGGTTCTCCCTGTAGCCCCAGCTGTCCTGGAACTCACTCTGTAGACCAGGCTGCCCTTGAACTCACAAAGATCTGCCTTCCTCTGTCTCCCGAATGCTAGGATTATAGGTGTGCACCACCACCCCCATCTGTAATTTTTTTTTAAACTTATTTTAGTATGTGTATGTATGTACTGTCTGGATGTAGGTCTGTGCACCCGTGTCGCGCAATGCTGCGGAGGTCAGAAGAGGGTGTCAGATTCCCCTGGAACTGGAGTTAAAGACGGTTCTCAGCCACCATGTGGGTGCTGGGAATTGAACCCAGGTCCTCTGCAAGAGCAGTTGGCACTCTTAACTGCTAGGCCATCTCTCCAGCCCCTGTAATTTTGTTTTATATAAGGCCCTTTGAATTTTGCAAAAGCAGAACAGAAAATCTTTGGTGGGAGAAAACTTCGAGTTTTCCCACTTGCTGTGGATTCACAGGAGGCGGGATAAACTAGAACCCAGCTCGTGAGAACTGGAATACAGATGCTGAGGGTATCATGGACTGCCATGCAGTGGGGACTGAACTCCAGGAACACCAGCTCTCCATTCCTGCAACTGCCCTGCAGGCACAATTACCAAGTGACCCGGTTCCATCTTCCCCACACTAGATGCGGAGGAGGGGTTACTAATCCCACTCCACCTCATCCCTGCTCCAAGCTGGGAGTACTTATTCCTCCCTACTCTGCACAAAGCCCCGGAAAATCCCCTACCCAGCACCTTTCACACTCAAGTGTAATTACTAGTGGATTTCTTGAATCTTTCCCAGGACTGTAAACTGTGGGCAGAAACCTTCCTGATAACTGTAACCCAATTCCTTGAGTGCTGGGAATGGAGCATATTTGTTTGTGGAAAGGAAGGAAGGGATATATGGATGTGTGTGGGGGATTCCAGCCTAACTCCTAAAACCTCACTTTTTGTTCTGTCCTTCCTCTCCAGCAACAACTTCATTTTGTAAATTTGTATTATTTATCAAATTTATTTCATTTACGATCTCTATAAAAACTGTGGCGGTTCTTTTATTGAACATCAGGTGTTACTACCGAATGGTCACCAAATTCATTAACTCATGTTTGAGAGGTGGGCACTCTCAAAACTATCAAATATAGCTTTTATGACAACACTTTGAGTTTGGAGCTAAGTTAGAAAGGCAGAAATTGTCAACACCAATAATGGTGGGCCTCATTAAAGTACTAAGTGGAGGTACCCCAAGTCCTAGGAGCAATACCGAGCACATTATGATTTTCTAGACTTACGTAAATGAAAGTGAATAGAAGATTTGAAAGTAAGTTCACATAATTTCACTAAATCTAGTTTTCAATAACATGCACACAATAAATCTGCTATCCACTTAAGTTTCATTTTAAAGAATATTTTACTTATTATTTTTATTTTATGTGCATGAATGTATTGCCTGCTCATATGTAAGCCAATTCTAGATCATCTATCATAGACGTGAAATATTTTACCTACTTTCAGGATGTCAAAGCTCAAAATGATACACATAAGTTTTCCAAGTGAATATGCTGTTTAGAAATCCATATATTCAGAATATATTTGAAAAAGCGGTATTTCAATTATGAAACTGCAAAGGGAATCGGCTTAATCACTATCTTGCCCAATTTCTTAGCACAGAAAGGCACTTTAGAGGTTGCCCAGTCACTGTGTGAAGTAGTGACTTCACAGGGGAGGGGGTTCCGGGGATCACTGACCTGACAGCAACCGATGCAAACACACAGGCTGTCATAATCAATCCCCTCTAATTAGCAACAAGGTTTTCCCATTCTGACCAGTCATTTGGGACTGACCTCTGACAAGTACTTACAAGTCATCGAAATCTCATTTTATTTTATTGCCTCATATTTGTTATTGGGCTAATCTTTACCTGTTCTACATCACACAACAGCTCAAATATTTGAGTGGCCCAGCAATAAATTTCCATGGTCCCCCTGGGTCAGTCAGATGTTAGCTGTTAAGTAAAGCTAAAAGGATCTATGCTCCATGAATTTCCTTCAGGTCCACATTTGCTCTTACAGGCGAGGCTTTCAAGCCCAAACATCTTTATAGCTATGCACAGTGATTTATGAACTCCTCATCTTTATCCAAAAAGATCAATCACAATGTATCAATAAGCCGGTGTGCTGGTGACGTATCAATAAGCCGGTATGCTGGTGACTGCTTTTTACTGTACATATAACCACCTGCCTTTAATACAAACTTGAATCTAAAGCTTTTGTAAGCACTTGCTGGATTTTAACAACCTTCACCTGTTTCTAATTTGGTCTAAAACACATGGTTTAGCTCTGCTATTTAGTTCTAAGCCAGCCTTTCCTTTTCTGGACCCAACAATATAAAAGCAAACAAATCCAAGGTACATACCCCTAAATTTGGAGGATGCTGCATACACACCCATATGCACACACAAACACATGCCCCCATGTTATTTGCACAATTACTTTTGAGCAGCATTTTCAACAAATAACAGGGGAATACTTTGGAATGATGAAATTATTATTTCTTTAAAAGAAATGCCATGTTTCTAACATTACTTTCAAGGGTTTTAATTCTAATAGTTACATTCAAACTGTGAAAACGACTGCTTAATCTCAATACCTCACAAAAGATGACAGCTGTATCTAGCTGGCTGTGCGGTCAGGAAAGAGTTCCTATCTTTATACTCAGGAATTTACATTTACCCAGGCGAAACCAAGATTTTCTATTCCCTTCCCTTATCCTTCTCTAAATTAGACCAAACGTTTGAGAGGCAGGGAGCCAGTGGAGAGAGCCCAACGATCTACCCAGCATGGTAAAGTCAATAAGAAAATTAAAAGTGTCTGGGTGCTAGGGCAGGAGGAGAAAATCCCCAGGAAAAAGTGACTAATAGAAACGTCTAGCAGAAGCGAAGTCAGCCCCGCCTCCCACAGCTCTCCCAGACTTCCTGTACAAGCCTCGGCCTCTAGCCACAGGGACCTAACAGCACTGGTCCCAGCTGGCATGGAATCTCGGATTGAGAGTGTCCTTTCCCAGCCTACTGCAAGTGCTCCATCCTCAGGACCTCAGCGGGTCCCAAATCAGAAGTGAGATGCCTGTACAAACCCAACCAGCATTATCCAGTGTTTGAGAGCAGGTACTCACATCAGGCGCATTTACATGTCTGCCTGGTACTCGTCAAACTGTCTTTCTTACCTTGGTTTAGCAACATATGAAGTCACAAAAGCACTTAGAAATTAATGCTTACTTGTATAAAAATACATATATGTGCTTTAAGAAGTCCAATTGTTTTGCAAGTCTGATGATCACCAGTTTTGGTAACACCAACATAGGACCCTTATAATATTGCAAATCTGTAGTGATTACTTTTTTTTTCAAAGCCAATTTTTTATTGAAACTCTGTGCATTTCATACAAAATTTCAAATCAAATCTAAACCCATGCCCCCTTCCCTGCTCTCGACCCCACCAGAGCTCATGCATTCTGCCAAACATGTTTTGTACTGATTACTTTTGAGCAGAGCCATAAATAATACTATTTTGTTTCTTTTAAAATTGTCTAGCCAGGTGTGGTGGCGCACACCTTTAATCCTAGCACTTGGGAGGCAGAGGCAGGCGGATCTCTGTGAGTTCAAGGCCAGCCTGGTCTACAGAGCGAGTTCCAGGACAGCTGTGGGGCTACAGGGAGACCCTGTCTCAAAAAAAGACGGAAAAAAAAAAAATTGGCTTTCCTGCGGGGCGTGGTGGCACACGCCTTTAATCCTAGCACTTGGGAGGCAGAGGCAGGCGGATCTTTGTGAGTTCAAGGCCAGCCTGCTCTAAGAAGTGAGTTCCAGGACAGCTGGGGCTACAGGGAGACCCTGTCTCGAAAAGACAAAAAAAACAAAAACAAAAACAAAAAAAACCAAATTGGCTTTCCTAAGTTACTTTTTTTCCTTTGATTTGCTAAGTTTATCTGTCTCTCATTAATTTAGCCCTAGACCTCCTGAAAGTAATGCAATTACCCTCTTGCTGTAGTGAAGGCCTTCGGTCATCTACGGTCACCTCTTTTTCTCCAGGCCCTTGGTCACCCTACTCCTCTAACCGGGGAGAGAGGCCTGCTCCCCCCCCTCAAACCCTTTGCTGCTCTGCTATGTCAGATTCCTTATCTCGAATGTTTTCCTGTCTTAGCTTGGGTGACTCAAGGCAACTACACTCCCAGTAAGTCTCACCCAGCTGTATGATGGCTTCCTTACAGCTGGAATCAACCCACCCTTCATTTAATCTCTCATAATCTGTATACTCCAGCAGTTCCAGAGACCATGAGGCCATGTGCAATTTGGGAAGAACTGCATGTAACTGCCTGGGAGGTGCAGGAGGGAGTGGCTAGAACTTCAGGTGAGAGTCTAATGACCGACCCAGGGGCCTTCTTCCATGAACTCCTGAACTGTCACATATTATTATGCATTAGGGCTCCAGCTACTTTGCTACTTTCTCCCTTCTGTAAACTTTGAGAATCTCCACTTCATCCCCAGAATCCTGGAGTCACACAGTGATGTGCCTCAGTGTGGCTCTTTGACAATACACAGAATGGGCACTCACCATCTGGCATTCAGTCTTTCAATTATGAAATTTTTTCTTCTATTATTTCCTGGGCAGATTTCTCCTGTTCCCCATCTTTTCTGCTCACTGTGTCAGGATGCTTGGTCATCATATACTTGGAGCGCCTCCAATTTCTCATCTTTTTTTCTATACTTGGCCTTGGCCTCTGGCTTTCCCTTCTAGATTTCCCCAACTTTACCTACAAAGCTGGCCTCTATCTTAGAGATCCACCTGCCTCTGCTTTCCAGCTCCTGGGACTAGAGGAGTGAACCATTACACCCAGTTATTTTGTTTTTTGAAACAGGATCTCACATAGCCCAGGCTGGCCTTCAACTCACATTATAACTTAGAATGACCATGAACTCCCGATCCTCTTCAAGTTCTGAGATTATAGGCCTGTCCCCCTGAACCTGGCCCAATTCAATCATTTTCTCTCTCTCATTTTTTTTTTTTTTTTTTTTTTTGGTCTTTCGAGGACCATACGGGTTCCTGATAGCCCCAGCTGTCCTGGAACTCACGATTGTAGACCAGGCTGGCCTTGAACTCACAAAGATCGCCTGTCTCTGCCTCCCAAGTGCTAGGATTAAAGGCGTGCGCACCACACCCCAGCTCTCTTTTTTTTAAAGCCAATTTTTATTGAACTTTGTGCATTTCATAAAAATTTCAATCAAACTCTAGACCCCACTCCCTTCCCTCCCCCCAAACCCCACCCACCGAGGCTCATAGATTCTGCCAAACATGTTTTTAATTCTTTTTCTCAGTCTCTTAAAGTTTTCAGATGCAAAGTTTACTGTTGAGCAGAAGATTCACCGATTCAGTCAGTTCTTTGACCATCTTTTTTGTTGTTGTCTTCCAATTTATTGTTCCTTCCAAAATATGCATATATGCATGCCACATATATCTTTTAGCATTCCAGCTTATGATTTTTTTTTAATTAGGCTGAAAATGATGTCATGTTTGAAGTCTCCTCCTTGCAAACACAAACAAACATCAGTTCTGCCTTGTGCTCCACACTGGGGTTTTCCTTCCCATGGTCACGAAATGAGGCCCAGTAAGCACCACGTCTTGTCTTGATCTTCCTGTACTCCGTAATACAGCCTAGGTAATCCAACAATGGACAATATCTGAAGAGGCTGAAACCCAGTAGTAGCTCAGTCCACAAGTGGATGTCTCAGAGTCCCATCTGGACTGAAGGTTTGGAGGATTCTTTTTTTTTTTTTTTTTTTTAATTTTTATTTATTTCTGTATGTGTATGAATGTACTGTCTGCATGCAAGTTTGTGCACCCGTGTCGTGCAATGCCACGGAGGTCAGAAGAGGGTGTTGGATTCCCCTGGAACTGGAGTTCTCCTGGAACTGGAGTTTCAGACGGTACTCGGCCGCCATGTGGGTGCTGGGGTTTGAACCCGGGTCCTCTGTAAGCGTGGTCGGCACTCTTAACCGCTAGGCCATTTCTCCAGCCCCGGTTTGGAGGATTCTTGGAGAGACATGAGTCTTCTTGAAAAGCTGTGTCTCCTGTCTTTGAAGGATGACAAAAGCAGTGGAAGCAACAGGGCAGCTGCACTTGCCAGTAAAACAGGCAAATTAACTGTGCTCTTTTTTTTCTAACTTTTTGTCTTTTTACTAAGATTTCAAGTTTTATATCTGAAGTACAATTTCTCAGGCCTTACTAATTATTTATTTCTGGTTATACTTTCCTTTTGGACGCTTATGGCCACACAGCCCAGATTAACCAAGGTTTTTGTTTTCTCGAGGTCAGCTGAGATCTGGTCCTCAGGTTTTTGGTTTTTTTTGAGGGGGGAAGGGGGGGCCCTGGCTCCTTTTGGCTTTTCATTTACCAGTTTCATCCACTCAAGGACAAAGTCAGGTCTTGCTAGACCAGGCTTCCCTTTTTGAAGCATGAGCATACTTTCCTCTTTATAGACTGGACAATGGCTGAAGTCCCATTAGAGGATCTCCAAGACCTCCCTGGACAGGAAGACTGGTTACTCACATTTGCAGGACATTTCAAGAGATGTCCCCATGCATATCCCCTGGGACCTAGTTGACCTCTGAGGGCAAGGAACAAAGTTATCCCTTAGGACCCTTGGCCGAATTAGTATGGGCATTAAGTATGGTTGTTAAGTGTCCAGAAAGGCTAAGTTATACCAACCTGATACTTTTTTTTTCTGATTATACTTTCCTTTTGGATGTTTAAGGCCACACAGTAAGCCCAGATTAACCAACATCTTTATTTTATTTTATGTGTATGAGTGTATTGCCTGCATCTGTGTAAGTGCACCCATGTTGTGCAATTCCTGTGGAAGTGAGAAAAGGGCATCAGATCCCCTGGAACTGGAGTTACAGATGGTCGTTAGCTGCTACATGGGTGCTGGGAATCGAACCCAGTTCTGCAAGAACAACCAGTGCTCTTAACCATTGAGCCAACTCTCCAGCCTGCATCTCCACATTCTTACTCCATTTCTCTTTTGATTATTTTGATTATTTATTTTGAATTCCATATTTCATGTGAATTCGTCACACATACCTAGTGACTCTGGTTCATTCTTAGAGTGAAACGCTAAAAATGGAAACTGAGCATGGCCAGAATCGATCTTGTGGAGACAGCACCTAGCAGAGGAGGGCAGGCTTTTCCCGGCTCTCTCTTTTGTATGCCTATTAAACTTTCTTATTAAAGTACAGCACATGGTAAGTGTACTCCTTTGAGTCTAGTACTTAGAGCAAGAAACCAAATATCACCATTTTAGGTTAGTGTAAAAGTACGACCCAAAGTAGTCAGCAGAACTCTCCAGAACCATGCATCAGTTCTGGGTCAACTAGGCAGGATGGGATCACCATGACTGGGACAAAGTCAGCTCTGCTCCCTGGGGCTCAGGGCTTAGGGGAGGCTGACCTGCCTTGCAGCAAAGCAAGAGTGAATGAGTGAGTGACTAACAAAAAGCGCCTCTCCGCGGAGAAACAGAAGCTAGAGCAACCAGCAGCATCTGCCGCAGCTTTTACCACAAGTCACTGCTTTTATAAATGTGATGAGTCTGTGTAACACTTCTAATGCTTTAAAAACACAAGAGCTTCTATAAGGAATTATGAATCACGCATACCATTCTGAAATTTAGTTTTGCATTTGTTACTGTTTTCTGTCAAGTACTTTCTGCATAGATGTGGGTAATACATTCCTCTGAACATTTAATTAGTATTCCTTCTTCAATCTATTTCTTTCTGTTTTTACTATGAAAAATAATGATACATTAAATATCCCATATGCATTTTTTTAAACCTGTCTAGGGTTATTTAGAAACAGTATGTTCCCCACTTAGAGTCTACCAAATAGTTGCTACTATTAACTTGGACAAATCATGTGCAATCTTTGGAAGGAAATTTCTTAACTTCTCTGTGACTTAGCTTATATATTAATATAGTGAAAAATAGCAGCATAAACTTTATGTTGGTGACAAGTAATGAATATACACATAAAATTTAAATTAATACCTGAAGCATAGAGCAACTATACTTTTCTGAGTGATTATTGTCACTATTGCTATTAATTCCTATATCCCTAGAATACAGCACTAGGTCTATTCATACATACATGGGTCATCTTGGAAACATTTCCCAGAATACCAGTGGTCAGAAAGAACCAAGTTAAAGTTGAGCAAAAGATAACTCTGCACAAAGTCTAGGAGGCAGGAGGGAAAGCAGCAGCCACCACACTCTGAAGTTCATGGTGAGACGGACACGAGTCTGCCTGGGAACCAGTCTGGTCCCTGCAGTCCCATTGAGTATGTAGCTCGTTTCCTGCTGACCAACAGTAACTCAGTTACCACCAGATGCATCTGAGTGCTCCACCTGTTCTCCTTTGGGGTTCCTCTCAGCAGCTGGATCCCTCACTTTCCAAATCCTGGCCTGAGTTGTCCACCCGCACCAGGCAGCTTCAATAGGGCTGGGTGGCAACTCTGCCTGGTCCCCAGCTCCTCCCTTGTGGACTTCTACTCCAGTTGCCCCCACAATTCTGTGGACCCTAGGCCTAGAATAAATTCCCTGCACCATGATATTCCTTGATTCTCTTATTCTGACTGAAATCTAACGACGTAATACCTTTGATAACATCTGAGCTAGTCATCGTTTTTATAATGTGTCCCCTGTTCTCACTGTGCTAAGATCTTCATTCACTAACTTGCCAGCCTGGTGTAGATAGTGAGTTCCAGGCCAACCTGGGTTACAGAGAGACTCTGTATCAAAAAAGAACGCCTTTACTAAATACTAGCCAAAAGAAGGGGTTCTCACCCATGATTTTCTGCATTAAACAAAGTCCTCAAGATATTTAGGTATTCTGTTCTTTTCAACCACCAAATTTCTGATATTCAGCTAACTACTAGTCAATCATCCTAGGGTTGCACTAATATGTATGATACCATTCTTCCTATGTGTGTTTGAGACAGATCTCATTATTAAGTAGTCCTGGTTGGCCTGGAATTTGCTATGTAGACCATGATGGCCTCAATATAGACCATGATCCTCCTGCCTCTGCTTCCAGAGCGGTGGCATTACAGGCATCTGTCACCACACCCAGACACTTATCATTCTTAATGTCCAATAACTTGCACCAAGCCCTCTTGCCTGTTGATTGTTACCTTACGCTTTCTCACTATCTCTAGTTTCCTGCACTTTTTTTCTTTGCTGCAGATCTGGGATCCCTATTCGTACACTCCCAGCCATTCTAGCCCAAAGCTGTTCTGCAGGATTATTGGCACAGTACATCTGATAATGCACGGGAAAAACAGACAATAGACTGCAATAGAGGACTGCAAATTAAACACAGTGTTAGAGAAAAGGATTACAAGCAGTGTTATAAATCAGAGTGGCAGGAGGCACATATGCATGTGTGCACACTTGTTCTTCTAGGGTTGAATTTTTTAATAACTAAATTTCTCTTTATTTTCCTTTTTGGCCTGCTTTTTCTGAGTGACACACAACCCCCTGTTTAGTTCATAAGCTCCATCTGTGTTTTATGGATCCTGTTTCCTCCTCTACCTTTTGAGAATCCTTTGATGTCCTTACTTCGAAGTCCTTTCTAGGTTTCTATTATGTTTCCTCAAAGCAAGGATTCTCCTGCTTCCTAGCCCTTTCCCCTACAAGGACTTGGTTTCCCCTCAAACTTTTTCAATCCCATGTTCACTCTCTACCCACCAGATGCTACCAGCACATGTATCCTTCCCTGGTCAGGATGATAACAGCTGCTGGCCCCTGGGTAACAAAACTGCCCCTACGAGGACCACTGCCCTACTGGGATTCTGTAGTAGACTGGTACACATAGCTCTTGGGATTGTGGGGTTTTTGCTTGCTTTCTCCATCACAGCAGAAAAGCAGAGGGTGTTTAGCTTTGCACGGCATCAGTTCCCGGTTGTAGAAGTGGTTGGGCTCTACTCACATTATCCTGTGTGGCTTGAAGGCCACAGGTCTCCTCTTCTTTTCCCTTAGAGAACTCCAATTCAAGCCCACTCTGCCTCTGACTCCAGTGCCTCAGGGGCTTGTTACCTCTCCCCACCAATTGAACCCTGGGCCTTATGGATACCACACAAACTGTCTCTCACTGAGCCACATCCCAGCCAGCTTATACTTTAAATTCCTGTTTGCTATCACAATTTTCTCTTCTATTATTAGCCTATGAAGAGTTACATTTTGGTTTTGGACATGGTTAATGGAGACTATTATTTATATATTAGCTATTTCTATGTGTCTTGGCTTTTTCAAATGATCGTCCTATCAAGATGGATTTACAAAGTCACAATGAAAAAAATCTAATGTCACAACGACAATGGAGATGGCTGTGGGGGAGGAAGAGCTTCTCTACGACATTCTGTGCCATCTATACAAATGCTTTCTTATATTTCTAATGTCACAACAACAATGGAGATGGCTACGGGAGAGAAAGAGCTTCTCTGCCCCATTCTGTGCTATCTATACAAATGCTTTCTTATATTTCTTGAGAAACAAATTAAGATATTAGAGAATTACAATCTTGCAGTCCTGGGTGAATCTCAAGGTTTGGAAATAACAACATAGGAGCTGCGTTCTCCATCCAACTACCACTAGAGCATAGGCTTTCTGGGGGATGTAAACAGTAACCTCTTCTGAGGCATATACAATAACTTAGTCATAGAAATGAGATTCTGTATCTCTAGATTTTCCATTCCATTTCCCACTTTAAATACAGTCCCATCCACTAAAGAACTTCATGAACACACACACACACACACACACACACACACACACACACACAGCGAGAGCGAGAGTGAGAGAGATCTTTAGGGCTTAGAGACTGAATTTTAGGAAGAAATAAAACATCTAGGAGCTGAGCAAACAGACAAGGCTCCATGCAGAGAACATGCCATGTGGGGGAGTCATGACAACTAGCATGGCACTTCAGGTGTGGTATTTAACCTCTTGTTGGGCTTGAGGTGACTGGATAAACACCCACTACTCCCATTTTGCTGTTTTTAAAGGAACTGACCTTGATGTACAGTTTTTGCTGAGCGTGAACACTAAACACTAAGTGACATTATGAGCAAAGTTACTTTTAGGTTGGTCCAAAAATAATTTCTAAACCCAGCAGGTAGTGACCCCCTGAAATCCCAGTGCTTAAGAGATACAGGGGAGATTAGGTCAAAGTCATCCTTGTCTACATAGTTCCAAGCTATCCCAGACTACATGAGACTTAAAAACCACAAAAAAGTGGTCTCTAGTTAGTTATCCAGTTTATATTCCTTTTTTTTTTTTTGAGACAGGGTCTCCCTGTAGCTTTGGCTGTCCTGGAACTCACTCTGTAGACCAGGCTGGCCTCAAACTCACAGAGATCTGCATGCTTCTGCCTCCCAAGTGCTAGGATTAAAGGCGTGCGCCATCACGCCCGGCATTTATTTCTGTATATGTATCAATGTACTGTCTGCATGCAAGTTTGTGCACCACCCGTGTCGTGCAATGCCGCAGAGTTCAGAAGAGGGTGTCAGATTCCTCTGAACCGGAGTTCTCCTGGAATTGGAGGTTCAGACGGTTCTCGGCCGCCATGTGGGTGCTGGGGATTGAACCCAGGTCCTCTGTAAGAGTGGTCGGCACTCTTAACCACTAGGCCATCTCTCCAGCCCCAACTTATTTTTAAGTAAATTCCTGACCACTTCTTTTAAAGAGAAAAGATTTTGAATGTTAATGTTATTGCTCGTTTATTACATCCAAAGACCTGGAAACAAGGTCTGGTCTATAGTAAGTACTCAGTAAATGTCTGACAAGTGGATTGAGGAGGAAGACAAGTTTATTTTGACAACTCTAATCCTGATACTATGGACCCTAATTCTGAAGTAGTAGTACTTAAAATTGAAATATTACAATAAAATAAATTAAAATAAAAAACTGGGTTAAGTGTTTATTCCAAATTGCTTATTAAGAATACATGGTAGATTCAAATAAAAATGAAAGAAAATGGGATGGGAAGCTTCTTTCAGTGAGATGTGGCCAAGCTGAATCTTTGCAGAGAGGACCAATGTTCCCCTCAAATCTCAGAGTGAGCTGGGTGTGGTGGCGTAGGCCTTTAATTCCAGCACTTAGGAGGCAGAGGCGGGTGGGTCTCTGTGAGTTCAAGGCCAGCCTGGTCTACAGAGTGAGCTCCAGGCCAGCTGGGACTAAAGGGAGATCCTGTCTCAAAAATACAAAAAACAAAAAACTCCCCAAAACTCTCAGAGGGAAAATAACACACTATTTACCAAATTCTTTTTTTGTTGTTGTTTTTTTTGTTTGTTTGTTTTTTTTTTTTTGGTCTTTATTGAGACAGGCTCCTCCCTGAACCCCAGCTGGGCCTAGAACTCTATATGTGACCAGGCTGCCTTGAACTCAAAGATCACCTGCCTCCCAAGTTGCGGACCAAAGAGTGTGCACCACCATGCTGACCCAATTGTTTCTTTTGTGCTGTGTGTGATGTTTCAAAACCAAGACCGGGTCTCCCTGCTTAGCCCCAGCTGCCTGAACTCACTCTGTAGATCCAGACCGGCCTTGAACTCAAAAATTATTATACCACTCCTGCCTACTTAGCCTCACCAGAGGAACCACAAAAATCATTTTATCTTTATTTTTAATTTTATTTATTTTTCTATGTTATGAATGTACTTTCTGCATGTAGTTTGTTGCACCCCTGTCATGCAATGGCCTGCCGGAAGGCAGAAGAGGGTTCTCGTTCCCTGGAACTGAGTCTCTCCTGAATTGAGTACAGCGTCTTGACCGCCATGTGGGGTGCTGGGGAATCTGAACCCGGGTCCTCTGTAAGAGCAGTCAATGCTCTTAACCTAGCTATCTTCCCCAGCCCCCAAATTCCTTTTTTTTTTTTTTTTTAATTTTTTATTTATTTCTGTATGTGTTTGAATGTACTGTCTGCATGCAAGTCTGTGCACCCGTGTCGTGCAATGCCGCGGAGGTCAGAAGAGGGTCTCGGATTCCCCTGGAACTGGAGTTCTCCTGGAGTTGGAGTTTCAGACGGTTCTCGGCCGCCATGTGGGTGCTGGGGATCGAACCCGGGTCCTCTGTAAGAGCGGTCGGCGCTCTTAACCGCTAGGCCATCTCTCCAGCCCACCAAATTCTTTTTTTTAACCAACTTATGAACCTCTCATTTTGTGATTTATGCAGAAACCATAAAATAACAAATTCTTTTTTTTTTTGAAATATTTTACTTTTTTTTTTTAAATTTTATTTATTTTTGTATGTGTATGAATGTACTGTCTGCATGCAGGTCTGTGCACCCGTGTCGTGCAATGCCGCGGAGGTCAGAAGAGGCTCTCGGATTCCCCTGGAACTGGAGTTCTCCTGGAATTGGAGTTACAGACGGTTCACAGCCACCATGTGGGTGCTGGGGATCGAACCCGGGTCCTCTGCAAGAGCAGTCGGTGCTCTTAACCACTAGGCTATCTCTCCAGCCCCAAAATAACAAATTCTTGTATTTTTCACAGAGAATATTATTCATCAAGTTCAGCATCAGTAGGTGGCTTCTAAAAAGATTTTTCCTTGGGGCTGAACAGATGGCATAGTGGTTGGGAGCACTGACTGCTCTTGCAGAGGACCTGGGTTCAAATCTCAGCACCCACATGGTGGATAACAACCATCTATAACTCTAGTTCCAGGGGATCTTTCATAAATAGAAAATAATAAATAAAAAAAAATAAAAATAAATAAAAGATTTTTCCTCTAGCAACAATAAAAAAAAATAGGATAGGACTGACAAAATCATGCACTACACACTCAAAAACAGATACTCCATTTGTGGAGTATTTTCCAACAGAAGTTGTCTGAGTAGATCCATGAGTCATCTATACATCTAAAGGAGTTTAAGTGTAAGTGTCAATCAAACTCCAAGAGCCCTGCCGCTTCCCATTAGCTTACCAAACTTATGTTTATACAAATTAAAATAATAAAATGCTTCAGTTGCTCACTGGTGTGTTTAATTTAGAGCAGCAAGCTTCTGCAACTACCTGCAGTTAACACTTCTAATATTTCATCACTAGACTCTCTAGGCCATGAACCTGGGAGCCATCGTTTCTAGTAATGGGAGTTACTAACAGGCATCATGGGAAGAATTAATTCTTTTCTGTCTTTTAAAAAGGTTTCTAATAATATTAGCAGCACTCTGCATTCTAGGTGTTATTAACACCAATCTTGGCTCAAAAGAAAATATGAAGAACTGCTACTATAAATTTCAAACCCATTAAAAGCATAAAGGCATATGAAAATGGTATGAATTATGAGCTAAAGTCGCCACCCACATCAGACCTATGCTCACATCAGACCTATGCTCACATCAGACCTATGCTCACATCAGACCTGTGCTCACATCAGACCTGTGCTCACATCAGACCTATGCTCACATCAGACCTGTGCTCACATCAGACCTGTGCTCACATCAGACCTGTGCTCACATCAGACCTGTGCTCACATCAGACCTGTGCTCACATCAGAGCTGTGCTCACATCAGACCTATGCTCACATCAGACCTATGCTCACATCAGACCTATGCTCACATCAGACCTATGCTCACATCAGACCTATGCTCACAGTGAGACAGGAGCTGCAGGGAAGAAGCACGGAGCATGTCCTAAAGAAGGGAGCTTGAAAAATGACAAAGAAAGTAACTTGGCTCAGAAATGGAGATTCTGAAAAAAGGTGAGTAGAAATATTACCTTCATACTTCTGAGTCTAATATGGGTGAAGAGAGGTGACCAGCCATGAGGTAAGTGGCATAAACACCTACACAGCACAGGTGTAAAGGTATAGGTGATACATACCCTGAAAAGGCAGAGGCAGGCAGATCTCTGTGAGTTCAAGGATAGCTGGGGCTACAGGGAGACCCTGTCTCAAAAAGGCAAAAATAAATAAATAAATAAATAAATAAACAAACAAATAAATAAATAATTTCTGAATTTAAGGCCAGAGACATTTTAATTTAAAAAACCCAAGTCTCATTTCTACTGGGAATGAAACAAGATCAAATTCAAGTAGCAGGGAACAACATAATAATAACTACTATGTGGAGTTAATGAATGCACAACATTAACTGCCTACTGTGTATATAGACTTATAATGAATTCTAATTTACTGTTTGGAGGTCATTATCTTGGCTTTTCAGGTGAGTGTCTTGAAGCTGGGGGACAAAGCAGAGTGGTTCAGACCACATCTTCTGCCAGAGTTCTATCGGAAGAGCGAAAGAGGAAAGCCATGATTTCTCCTTTTTTAAGAATATACAATTAAAATAATAAAAAAAGAATAAACAATTTTGGGGGCTAAAGAGATGGCTCAGCAGTTAAGAGCACTGGCTGCTCTTCCAGAGAACCCAGGTTTGATTCCTGGCACCCACATGGCGGCTAACAACTATCCGCGTGACTCCAGTTCCAGGGGATTCAAAGCCCTCTTCTGACCTGCACAGGCATTCTGTGACATAGGTGCACTTACAGGCAGGAAAAACACTCATATACATAAGATAAAAATAATAAAGTATATTTAAAAATACACAATTTTAGCTGGGCATGGTGGCACAGGCCTTTAATCCCAGCACTCCAGAGGCAGAGGCAGGCATACTCGGTGATACTGAGGCCAGCCTGGTCTTCATAGTGGATTCCAGCCCAAATGGGGCAACAGGGAGACCCTGTGTCAAAAAAATGAACAACCAAACCAAACTAAACCCAAACAAAAAAGAATACACATTTTCTTAAAAATAATTCAAAAGCCAATATAAGCTGGGCATAGTGGCACATATCTATAATCCCAGTACTCAGGAGCTGGGGGTGGCCTAGACTACATAGCATAACCTTATCTAAAACAAAACAAAACAAAACAAAATAGAAAACAAACAAAAAACCAAAAACAACCCCCCCAAAACCCACACTAAAACCTCTGAAATATTTGTTAGGTAACTACAGGCAGGCATTAAGTATATGTTTAAATCAAGTTAGACATACTAGCCGTCAAAGCATCGCAGACTTTCTTATGATGTAATCTTATGATTTTATTCTCTTGCAATTTACCTACATGTGAATTTAATGTTATTAGTGTTTGTCTGTTTATTTGTTTGTTTGGTCTTTTTGAGACAGGGTCTCCCTGTAGCCTCAGCTAGCCTTATACTCATAGAGATCCTTCTGCCTCTGCTACCCAGAGTGCTGGGAACTAAAGGCATGCACCACCATGCCTGGCATGATTAAGTTTTTTTTTTAATTTTTTATAAAAAAAAAGGAATTAGGGGAACAAAAGACTATTAAAACCAATGGATCCTGTAATCTGATCTAGAAGTTAGTTTGGTAAATCTTCTAGGACAGGACTATTATTCAGGTCATAAATGTCATCCTTAGAAAAATGCCTAATGAACTGCTGTGGTGAGAGACTTTGGGAAGGCAGGATGATTTCACAACCATCTAAAATAACTTTCTTATTTTTTCCACCCACTTACAGTAGCAAGCCGAAACCTGTAAGCAGTTCAGGGATATCCAAAACCGGAGTCCTAACCCTATATCCAAGCACTGCTCCATAGCACAGCTGATCTGCTTAGTGTGACGCCACTAAGTGACTCATGGGCAGGTAGTGTATCCAGCATGGACACATCCTGGATAAAGAGATGGTTTTCATTCTAGACAGGCCATCTCAAGATTCTGTCACACGGGGCTGGAGAGATAGCCTAGCGGTTAAGAGTGCCGACCGCTCTTACAGAGGACCCGGGTTCGATCCCCAGCACCCACATGGCGGCCGAGAACCGTCTGGAACTCCAATTCCAGGAGAACTCCAGTTCCAGGGGAATCCGAGACCCTCTTCTGAACTCCGCGGCGTTGCACGACACGGGTGCACAGACTTGCATGCAGACAGTACATTCATACACATACATAAATAAATAAAATTAATAAAAAAAATAAAAAAAAAGATTCTGTCACACAACTTTGGACTAGCAAAAAATTTCAGATTACAGTTACCTGAGAAAAAATATAAAATCACAGAAAGTCAACATTGGACAAAGGAGTTACTATAGGTTTTCAGAAAATATTCCATGTGTCACCCACTGCACACTCTGGTTTGTTAGTAGCCTCATCTCCCTATTCTTTACTGACCAAAACAAATGCATAAAAATTAAAGGAAACAGTGCTTTTAATGTAATATCAATAAAGTCTTAAATGATGATTCTTACCAGAGTCCTTAGCATCAGTCCATAGAACACTTCACTGCTACTCTGGGGGCCCCCTGTGACAAACATCGATGTTATGTGTTCCAATAATGTCAAGATTTAACTATGACATAGCCCACTATTAACTATCCTCTACCTCATCTATTCTCTGAGGATTTTTGAAGCTCTATTCTGATGTGAATAGATTGCAAACCAGAAAAGCAGAGTTCAGGTTGGGGCCACATGTCAGAATCATCTGGTGTTCTTTCTTATCCACTGTCCCATTCCATTACTGTATTTTAATTTAGCTGAATGCAGAAAGCTGAGATGACAATAATACTCGAGAAGACTTCCTCATGCAGATAATAACATCAGCACTGTATGAACACACTTCATCAAACCAAGGCATACAATATACCTCCAAGTGTCAGCAATGAAACAGTCACGCAATTACTTCTGACTCACTCTCCACATTTCCCCTCTCTCAGCGGAATGCCAGATCTTCACAAGGTGTTCATTTCCTGTCTCACCCAGCAACCACCTTCTGCGATTTTATTGTGTTGATCCCTCCTGCCTGCATTTCCATGGGGATTCCTCACTTTAAAACATTCCTTTTAATGTTCCTGCTCAGCAGTGCTGCCTAGGCCTTGGATTAAAACAAGCACAGAGTGAATTAGCTTGCCATAGTCCTAAGGGACTCCGTGAAATAATGACTGTCCTGGACAGAGCATCTAGAGTTAAAACTGTCGACCACAGGGTGGAGTGTCAGATTACCTAATGACATTTGCAAAAACTGAACAGTTCTTTTGCTCTTATAACTTAATTCAGAAAAATACTTATTGAGTATCTACACAATACGAGGTTCTCTGCAAGGCATCAAAGTAATTTAATACCTATCCTCGATGCTGAAAATATTTCAGACAAGAATACAAGGAATAAAGCTAGGCATGGTTGTATAAATTGTAATCCCAGCATTTATGAGATGGAGGCAGGGAGATAGTGAGTTTGAGGTTAGGCTGGGTAGGATCCTGTCTCCAAAAGACAAGACAGACAGACAGACAGACAGACAGAGAGAGAGAGAGAGAGAGAGAGAGAGAGAGAGAGAGAGAGAGAGAGAGAGAAAGGACACCACTTGTACAACTGAGCTGGGTTGTTGCTAAAATCCAGTGAGAGTCTACATTAAGTTTCACTTCTGACATGTATCAGGAAACAGCTGCTCAATGGACAACAAAAGAGAGCACCAAGTATGCTCCAGACAGGAAGGACTTAGGCACAGCCACAATTTTGACCCTAGGCATGGCTAGAAGGCAAACAGGGCAGCATGGATGATGGGCACCAAGGCAAGAAGTAATAGGTATTTGGAAAACAAGCAATTATTCAGTTTGATTGAAACTGGTCATGAACTCAGAGCAAACTGGGGATGATGCTGAAAAAGCAAGCAGCAAGCCAGCTGGGAGCTATTTAGTCTAAACACATTCTACATTCTTTTTAAGAATGAGGGTTTCAGCCGGGCGTGGTGGTGCATGGCTTTAATCCTAGCACTCCGGAGGCAGAGGCAGGTGGATCTCTGTGAGTTCAAGGCCAGCCTGGTCTACAGAGCAAGTTCCAGGACAGCTGGGGCTACAGGGAGACCCTGTCTTGGAAAAAAAAAAAAAAAAAAAAAAAGAATGAGGGTTTCAATAGTCACTAACTATGACACTCACTTGTGAGTCCTTTACTGAGCCAATTCCATTAGTCCCTTGTCTTTATATGGCTGGTTTAAAGATGGCACGCCTCACAGCATTATGACCAAAGGAAATCCAGTCCTTTGCCACAGGGTTCCATTTTTTAATTTTCCTTAACCTTTTCAATATCTATCCTTCAGATTAATAAAAACTTACATGGTTGCCTGGAATTGTTGTTGCAAGCTCTATGTACATACAATAGTGTAAACATTTAAAGGCACTGTCTGCATGCTATCACTGTGCTGAACGCCATCTTCCTAACAGCCTGGTAGGCAGTGGCCTGGGTGATACACCATGAGAATAAGGCTCAGAGGAGAACACTTCCACTTATGTGGTGGGAAGAGATACCAGCATGACTCCAAAGTCTTAAATAAATGGAAAAAAGTTTTAAATGTTTTATTATTTTTATTTTATGTGTATGAGGGTAATACCTGCATATGGGTGGGTAGACTTGTGTCATGCAATGCCTGCAGAGGTCAGAAGAGTGTGTCTGATCCCCGGAACTGAAATTACAGATGGTTGTTAGCTACCATGTGGTGCTGGGAATCGAACCTGGGCCCTCTGGAAGAGCGGCCAGTGCTCTTAACCACTAAGCCAGCTCTCCAGCCCCATAAATGCAAATTTTTAAAAATGAAGAAATCTTACAAGTCTAAGTAATTTGAGCTAAGAGAGAAGAGATATTTGTGCTGTATCTTTGAGAGGAAAACAAATGTTAAGTTGACCAAATGAGCAATATGACTTAAATAATTAATTCATTTTCAGTGAAAATTTAACATATTGACCCTACTTAATAAAGATTTGTGCCATGACATTTTCCACAAAAGAACAGTCAAAGGAGACTCCGAGACAGATCATTCTGATGAATAATGCTTTTCCTGCCACTGAGATGCCTCACTGAATCAACAAGCCCATCTGCCGGGCTTACCACAGTCAGTGAGCCACAGCAAAGTGAACACTACTCAACTTCTGCATGACCTCACTTCAGTTTTCAATTCATCTCTCCATCTGTGAAATAGAGCCTGAATCAGATGATACAATAATACTCTGCCTGGACAGTTTTAATCTTTATTTCCTCTCCATGAGCTAGTTAGCTAATCATAAGTTAAACTACAGACATGTGGGCAAGTTGTCACATAAAGATTTCTCCACTTTAGTAAAATTTCTGCATTTGTGTGGAGAGTTGGAAAGGACTGATCCTTTAGTAGTCACTCTGAAAAATGGAAAACTAGAGCTCTGGTTCACCTTCTACTGCCTCACATCGTGATACTCTGGATCCAGGGTCTGAGGTCTGACTCTTCTGAGTTCTCTAAATGGCAGCATCCAAGAAACAAGCTACAGTGCAGTGAAGACGGAGGTTAAGAAACAAACTTACAGGAAACCTCGACCACAGCAAAGCTGAAAAGTTAAGCCAGGGCAGTTAAGCCTGAGTACTGCATGGACACTTCTACTTCTGGAAAGGAGTCACCAGAGGTCATGGTATGCCATGAAAGCAAAAAGATGCTCATTTAGTGAAAATAACTATTATTTTTGAGCCCTTTGCATTAAAATACTTTGATTAATGTGTTACTTGTCAACGTGAGAGATTCTACATTCACCTGGGAGAGAGGCCTCAAGACACCTGTGGGGATTATCTTGATTGCATTGACTGTGGCAGGAGAACCCTGACTGTGGGTGGTGCCATTCTCTGGCTGGGATCCTGGGCTGCATCACTGAAGAAAGAGAGCTGAGCAGCATGTGCACTCATTCCTGCTTCCCAACTGTGGATACACTGTGACCAGATGCTTCAAGCCACTGTTGCCTTAACTTCCCTGCTGCAAGCCATGAGCCAAAATAAACCTTTCTCCCTTAAGAAACCTTTGTCAAGAGTATTTTATCATGAAAAGAAATGCTAAGAATTAATAAACAGAAGCTGGGAATTTTTATAGAAAGGAATCTATAAATCTTTTTTTTTATTTTATTTATTTTTTGTATGTGTATGAATGTACTGTCTGCATGTAGGTCTGTGCACCCATGTCGTGCAATGCCGCGGAGGTCAGAAGAGGGTGTTGGATTCCCCTGGAACTGGAGTTCTCCTGGAATTGGAGTTCCAGACGGTTCTCGGCCGCCATGTGGGTGCTGGGGATCGAACCCGGGTCCTCTGCAAGAGCAGTCGGTGCTCTTAACCACTAGGCTATCTCTCCAGCCCCCAGGAATCTATAAATCTTACTGTAAGATGTTGTCAACAGGTCAGCAGGCTTGAGATAGGTAATAATATAAATGAAGAGGCAGAAATCCCAACAGTATAGAAACAAGAGCTCTGGAATTGTCATTTACATTTTCAATATGAAATCCCAGGTACTTTCTACACTTATACAAATGAAGTTTGAGTTACTCTAACCACTTTGACAAGATGACATCAGAAAAACAAATCTCACTCACTCATTTTATTCATTGATTCAACAACTCAATATCGGTAGGCTAAGAGGTAGGCAGAGTGAAGAGAATCCTCTGCAGATTCTCTTCTCAACCTACTTCTACTGAAAGGAAGCTCCACGAATGTCTATGCCTGCCTTGGGAGTCAAGAAAAACAAAACAAAACAAAACAAAACACCCTCGAGACTTGGGGAACTGTTTGATCACCTCCTTAATATATAAATAGCACACGCCTTTAATCCTAGCACTTGGGAGGCAGAGGCAGGCGGATCTTTGTGAGTTCAAGGCCAGCCTGGTCTACAGAGTGAGTTCCAGGACAGCTGGGACTACAGGGAGACCCTGAAAAAAAAAAAAAAAGAGGGTATGTCTTCCGGGGCTGGAGAGATGGCTCAGCGGTTAAGAGCACCTACTGCTCTTACAGAGGACCCGGGTTTGATCCCCAGCACCCACATGGCGGCTGAGAACCGTCTTTAACTCCAGTTCCAGGGGAATCCGACACCCTCTCTGACCTCCATGGCATTGCATGACACACAGGTGCACAAACCTACATGCAGACAGTGCACTCATACACTTAAAAAATAATAAAATAAAATAATAAAAGAGGCTATGTCTTCCATCTGCACAGGGTCATAAAAAGGTGGTAGATCACTCCACCTTCATGAGAATCAGTCGACAGGCAGTGACTAGGATCTTGGCTCAGTTTTATCTGTTTAAACACACCACACTTTCTTTGTACTTAGAAATTCCACCTCTAAAAGAAATCAGAATTCATCAGATAAAAGAGATTTCCTGGGGTTTTGGTCATAATCTCCCTCATAGGAATGAAATTCAGTACAAAAAAATAAATCATGGAAATGGGAATAACAGCATTCATCATCTTTCTCTAGGTTCCAATAATTCTACCAGGAAAAACAAAACAAAACAAAACAAAAAAAACCCAAACAAAAAACCTCCTGCCCACCTTTTAGGGATCTGAAAAGTCCTGCCATAGATCTTCCAGGAATTATACTACCCCGGTTCTCCCTCTGAGAATAAAACACAAACAGAAAAAAAAACAAAAAACAAAAACAAAAAAACACCCCCCCCCCCCGAAAATGAAGAAAATCCTTCAGACAACTTTGAGGGCTTGAGAAGCCACATGCTTGGCCAGCTAGGTTTTAGCTCAGGCAGGGATTATTTCAGTATCTATCAGTATCTATTCTAAGGTCTGATATATCCTCCACCAGGCAACTTAAGCAGCAAAATAAGAATGACTAATAAATTTTATTAAAAAAAAATCACTTCAAAAATCTGCCGCTTTGTTTTTATTGAAGAAAGTAAGAAACCACTGCAGCTGGACCCTCAAGACAGTCCTTCATGCTCTATGGCCTGTGACTCGTAGTGACGTGCAGCAACGATGTCAGAATTTTTCTTTACTGTATACAGGTGCACACGTACTGTTTAAAGAGGCGTGGCTCCAGATCCATGTTTCTAACAGAGCAGACAAAGAAAAGAAGCAAGCATTTTTTCCTTTATAAAAACTAGATAGTTTTGGACTCTCCTGTCTTAGGAGCCAATAGGCAGCTGATGCAGGTAACCAGAAAGTGCAGCAGCCGACAATTCCTTGGCCTCTAGTACATTAAGTATAATTTGTCCAATGAGTCATTCAATTCCTATTTTCCATCTCCCATGAAGGCATGATTCCATTTAAAACCCTGGATAAGTTCAGATCAAAACTGAAAACTCAAGAGGAAAGAAAACCATGTCTAATCTGCTCTTTCAGTAATCCAGGATAGAATAATCATCAGCAGGTTGATTCAATCAACAAGCATAATCAATACATGTATTTCCAGTTATATATTTATTTCTACATCTACATTGTTCCAAAAAGAATTTGAAGAATTTTCTAAAGCTGCATAAACCAGCTTAAACATTTAGTAGTTCATAAAAAAAGTCTTAATCATCATCAGTTCTGAAATGGATCACGAACTGATATAACACTGGGATAAATACTATCAAGCATAATATGAAATGCTATTAATTATAAGTGTACTTAATCTTTAGCAATATTAAAATGTCAAAAATGTATATATTTGATCAACAAAAGACATTATGCTTCAGCAAAAAGGGAAAGTAGAATATAAAATTCATTCACAAAAATGCAATTCCTGTGGTTCTCCTGGCTGCCAAAGCAAAAACTAGCAACACAATCAGCTAAAATCTAGCTAGCCTTCCCAGCCTGCTTCAGTTGTCCATGTCAGCAGCTCCTTCACAGATTAAACTATACAGCTGATCTGAGGAAAGAATATTAACATTCCAAGGGGCAGCCCTCCTTCAAGCTCCCAAACTGATTTCCTGTATAACTTACATTCTAAGTTAGATTATTATGCAGAAACTTGCTAAAATCTGCAGGGGAATTTATTTTGAATAATATGGAATCTGGGCCTGGAGAGATGGCTCAGAGCTTAAGAGCAATGGCTGTTCTTGCAGAAGACAGGGGTTCAATTCCAATGACCCACATGGTAGCTAACAACCATTTGTAATTCCAGTTCTAGGGGATCTGTCATCCTCTTCTGTCCTTCATAGGCACTGTGCTACATGGGTGCACTTACACACACCCAGGCAATACACTCATAAACATAAAACTTAAAAAAAAAAAAAGGAATTTAAAAAGGATTGAAGGTTGGAAGAAGCCCACTCTTCAGAAAACCATAAGGTGAGGCCAGGGAGATGGCTCAGCCTTGAAGGCGAGATCAGACTCTAGCAAGTTGTCTTCTGATCTCTCTGTGCAGACCGTGGCACACAAGCATCTACACACACACACACACACACACACACACACACACACACACACACAAACACACACACACACAATTCGATTAAAAACAAAGCAAGCTATAGTTTATGGTGCTGCTTCTCAAGTGCCTATCTGGTCATGGTAGTCTCTCTTGCTTAGAATCACCCAGGGTTCCCTTCATCCCTTGTAAGTAATGTTTTTCATCACTAAGCAAACCAAATGATGTCAGTGACAATGGTAGATGGAATTATTCTAAGGCCTTGCTCTTCTAGAGAAACATTTTTTAAAAATCAAGCAAAAATTGTCAAAATCAACCTTGTCAAAATCAACCTTGTCAAAACTCTGGAATATAGTCAAAGATTTACACCAGCCGACTGAACATTAAACGGAGAAAGGAAACTCAAAACCAGGAGGAAAGCCCTGCAGCATTCTGCCCTAACCCTGCCCTCCCCAGCTCAGCAGGGTTTAGGCTAGCATTCCCCACAGTGGAGCTTCTGTCTCCAGAGAGCAGAACAAATCTCACTCTAAAACATTTGATTATCTATTCTGGCTTGTTTGGGCACTACCTGAAGGAGTTAACACCCTAGTCAGAATTCAGTGTTGAAAAGCGGCTGGTTAAGTTGAAGCAAATATGCACAACCACTTGGAAAAAAAGCCAGGGAAATTTTGGAACTTCAAGACAGCATTACAGGCACTTAATATAGAAAAGATATGATTTGTGACAGTACCAGCATAAAGGGCCCGGTGCATCCCATGCTGGACTCCATATGTAGCTGAGGGTGACTTTAAGTTTCTGATTTTTGGGCATGGTGGCGCATGCCTTTAATCCTAGCACTCGGGAGGCAGAGGCAGGCGGATCTTTGTGAGTTTAAGGCCAGCCTGGTCTACAGAGTGAGTTCTAGGACAGCTGGGGCTACAGGGAGACCCTGTCTCGAAAAAGCCAAAAAAAAAAAAAAAAAAAAAAAATTTTTCTGATTCTTTTACGTGAATCTCCCAGGCCAGGGTCCCAAAACCCAAACCAAAATTCCCAAATAGGTTCAAGTGAAAACTGGAAAAAGTGTGTCCAGAGATGGCTCAGCAGGTTACAAGGCATCTGGTCCTGGAATGAGTCTTGAGTTCAATTCCTAGGACCAACAGACCAACTCCTTCGAGTTGTCCTCTGCTCTCCATATGCACACCATGATATCTGTGCAAGCCTACACCTACCCATTCACCCACACAAAGAAATAAATGTAATTTCTATTTTTTTAAATTTTATTTATTTTTATTTTAGGTGTATGAGTGTACTGCCTGCATGTGTATAAGTTCACCCATGTTGTGCAGTGCCCACAGAGGTCAGAAGAGGCTGTCAGATCCCCTGGAGCTGGAGTTAGGCATGTTGGTTTTAAGTTAAGATGGTTGGTGCAAGGAATCAAACCTGGGTCCCCTGCAAAAAACAGCAAGTGCTCTTAACTGCTGAGCCATTTCTTTAGCCCCACAAATGTAATTAAAAAATAAAAAAAAAAAAGAAAAAAGATGGAAAAGGTATTCCAGGTAGATGGTAGTCAAAAGATACCTAAACTAGTTACATTACTAACAGAAGAAAGAAATTAGTCTATAGGGGAAAAAAAATTGGGAAAAAAACCCCTCTTTATATGCTGATAAAAGGGTCAATCTATTCAAGGGGCTGATAACATTTATTTTTATTTTTTTATTTTTTTATTATTTATTTTTGTGATGTGTATGAATGTATTGTCTGCATGCAGGTCGTGCACCCGTGTCGTGCAAATGACCGCGGAGGTCAGAAGAGGTCTGCGGATTCCCCTGGAACTGGAGTTCTCCTGGAATTGGAGTTACAGACGGTTCTTAGCCGCCATGTGGGTGCTGGGGATCGAACCCGGGTCCTCTGCAAGAGCGTCGGTGCTCTTAACCGCTAGGCTATCTCTCCAGCCCCGGCTGATAACATTTAGGAACATATGCAGTACATTATAGAAGTCCAAAATATAAAGTGGGGGAAGATAAAGACTTTTTTTAATGTTTTTTTTTGTTTTTTGTTTTTTGTTTTTGAGACAGGGTCTCCCTGTAGTCCAGATGGCCTGGAGCTTGCTCTGTAGACCAGGGTGGCCTTGAACTCACAGAGATCCACAGGCCTCTGCCTCCCGAGTGATGAGATTAAAGGCGTGCACCACCACATTCATCAACATTTTAAATAAGTTTGAGAGTTCGAAACTCTACTTTTAATAATGTAAGAACATGAAGACAGAAAATAAATAAGCAGCAGAGAAGCTGATGACACTAGAAAACCACTAGACTCGCCGGGCGTGGTGGTGCACGCCTTTAATCTAGCACTTGGGAGGCAGAGGCAGGCGGATCTTTGTAAGTCAAGGACCGCCTGGTCTACAAGTGAGTTCCAGGACACTGGGCTAACGGAGATCCTGTCTTGAAAAGACAAAAAAAAAAAAAAACAAAAAAGACCAAAAAAAAAACTAGAACTTGATAGACATAGAATGCCTGCATCCAACAGCACATTCTTCCCAGAATATGTGAAACATTTTTAAGAACAGCTCACAAAATGAGTCTTAATTAGAACAGTAACAATGAAATAACAAAAAAATTAACTTCTCTGTCACAATGGAATAAAATGAGAAATCAGTAATGGAAAGAAAATGAGACAATTTAGAAATACATAAAATCAAACAGCATTCTCTTAATCAGTGGATCAATGAGGAACTCACAAAAGAAATCAGAAAATACAATGATATGAATGAAAGCAGAAGCAGTACACAAAATGTACAATTTAGAAGTAAGTTTATTTATTTATTGGTATTTTTTTTCTTTTGAGTTAGGGTCTCCTTTAGTCCCAGCTGGCCTGGAGCTCAAGCTGTAGACCAGGCTGGCCTTGAACTCAGAAATCTGCCTGCCTCTGCTGGGATTAAAGGCATGCGCCACCACACCCAGCTTGATTTAGAAATTTATAAGTGTCAACACTAGCATTAAAAGCATGACACGGGTGCACAAACTTGCATGCAGGCAGTACATTCTTACACATACAGAAATAAATAAAAAATTAAAAAAAAAAACAATCTTAAAAGATCTCTATATAACTTTATATCTTTTCCTTTTTTTTTTTTTTTGTATTTTTGTGACAGTTTCCCTCTTGCCCCAGCTGGCCTGGAGCTCACTATGTAGACCAGGCTGGCCTTGAACTCACAGAGATCTTCCTGCCTCTGCCTCCAAGTGCTGGGATTAAAGGCCTATGCCACCTACTCTGCATAACTTTACAACTTACGAAAACAAAATAAAAGGACAAAAGCCTAGCAAGTATAGCATCTTACATGTACAGATGCAAAAACTGTCAACAAAATGCTAGCACACTGAATCTTATAGCATGTTAAAAGGATTACAGACCATGACCGAGTAGGATTTCCCAGGAATGCAAGGGTGGCTGAACATACAAAAACTAATCAGTGCTACACACCACATTAACAGAAGAAAGGAATGTAACCATTTGATCATCCCAATGTTTAAACAGAGTGCATCTGATAAAATCAACATTCTTACACTCAGAAAACAAGGAACAGAAAGGAGCTTTCTGAACATAATTAAGGACATTTATGAAAAAGCATTAGACTCAATGGCAGAAGACTAGTGCTTCCTCTTTAAAACAGAGAAAAGACAAAGATGGGCCCTTTCATCATTGTTACTCAATACTGTGCTGGAAGCTCTGGCCAGAACAACTGGGTAAGGAAAACAAGACAAAACAAAAACCAAAGCATACAAACCAGAAAGAATGAAAACTTCTATTCAAAATCATCCTGAACCAATCAATATACAGAAAATCCAAACCGTCTGTGAGAGAAATGAAGAAACAATAAGATATATGGGAATACATTTAACCAGGGAGGTACAGAGCTTGTATACTGAAACTATGCAACACTGCCAAGAGGAGCTGAAGAAGACCTAAGTAGATGGAAGGGGAGCCGCTTAGCATCGCCGATTACCAGTGGGACGGCAATACTTATTAGGAAGACGGCAATGCTATCCAAGTCACCTATGGCTTCAATTTAATCTTTATCAGAATCATAGTGGCTTTTTGGAGCAGAAATGGAAAAGCTGATTCTCCAATTAATATGGAATTGCCAAGGATTCTGAAGAGAAAGACAATATTGAAAAAACAAATTTGAAGTACTAACCCTTCAAAAATGCAAACATTATTATGGTACTGGCATAAAAGCAGACATACAGACCACTGGCATAGAAAGTAAGAGTAGAGAAATAATCCACAACTGAGTGAGCTTTTGCAACAAGGATGCCAAAGGCATGCAAGGGAGAAAGAACAGTCTCTTCCACACCCTGTAAATAAAAAAGTAGGAACTAAATCTAAGACTGGAATAAGAAAACAAAAGGATACGTTTTCATAGACTCGGGGTTAGCAATGATATGATACCCAAAGCACCACCGACAACAACAAAAAGGAAACATGGAACTTTACTAAAATTACTTTTTTTTTTTGTCTTTTTGAGACAGGGTCTCCCTGAAGTTCTAGCTGTTCTGGAACTCACTATGTAGACCAGGCTGGCCTTGAACTCAAAGAGATCCACCTGCCTCTGCCTCCTGAATGCTAGGATTAAAGGTGTGCACCACCATACTCAGCACAAAATTAAATATTCGTATGCATCACAAGCACCATGAATGCTGTGAACCAACAATTTTTTTTGTGTGTGTGTCTTTTCAAGACAGGGTCTCCCTATATCCCTAGCTGACCTGGAACTCACTCTGTAGACCAGGCTGGCCTTGAACTCACAAAGATCCGCCTGCCTCTGCCTCCTGAGTGCCAGGACTAAAGGCATGCGCCACCACGCCCGGCTTGAACCAACAATTTTTAATGCTTCCTCTTCACTCTGTTGATGGGAAATTCCTGCTCTCAAATGACAGGGACGGTTAAACAAGCAACATTAGATATAGACAGATGGGATTAGGAGCAGACTATCAGACACACATACTCATATGAGGAAGAGGACAGTACCTGCCATATGTACTGGCTGTATTGGTGAAAAAGAGTGAACAGTATGTTATATGAATGTTAGAAACCACTCCAATCCAAGATGTTGGGAGGTGGGGCCTTGAAGAAATGTTTGGGTTCTAAGACTGTTGTCCCGAATAAAGATAACGCAAAGAGCCTGAAGGAGAGATCTGGCTCCCTCGCACACCTTTCATCACTCCCCCTACATGAGAATACAGCGCTGCTCCTTTCTGGAGAATGCAGTAATAGAGATCATTCTGGCTACAGAGCACCATCACCTTGATCTTGAGCTTCCTCATCTCAGAGCCATGAAGAATAAACTCCTTGTTTATGAATTTCCCAGTGTATGAGGTTCTCCCCAACCTTTGGCTCTATCAGTGTAAAAGACCAGACATGGTCTGCTTTGACAGAGATATCACAGTATCAAGAGACAGAGGTGGTCCCTGGTTCTAGCAGGATGTGACTGGTTCTTCAGTGATTCCTCAGCAGGCAGGAAACTGAAAAGGGACTATGGGAAGCCTTCCTGCTCTCTCCCCATGCCAAGGCATACAATACTGACTTTAAACTCTAATGACAAACCATAAAATTAGAGAAAATATTTGCAAATCACCTGTTAAGAGTCTAAAAGAAAACTTACAACTCACAAAAAAGACAAATAATCTGATTAGAAAATGTGCAAAAGAATGACTAGACATTTCACTGAAGACATACAAATGGTTAGTAAGCATGATGAAAAAGGAAGGAAGGAAAGAAAAGAAAAGGAAAGAAAAGGAAAGAAAAGAAAGAACCAACCTTTAATAAGGAAATACAAACATCTAGGAATGTAAAATGGCACAGCTGCTACAGAAAACCATTTGGTGCTTCCTCTAAAAGTTCAACACAGAGTGTCTCTATTGGGATCCTCTATAAGTCACCTGAGGTTAAAAGAAGTCCCATACCAATTTTTTGTGTAGGATTTTGTAACAAATTGTGATTTTAAAAAATAAATTTTCATTTGTTAACCCATCACATTTCTTCTGGTACACTTTTTTCATTTGGAATATAGTATCAACTCTGACAGAAATCTTTCATTCATTGGGAATATCTGTAGTGCAAATATTTTTGGGAAGATTAAGGCATGTTTCATGGCTCAAGGAACAACTTGGGGTCCTGAGTTAGCATAGATACTTCTGGTGCAGAGTATTAGGACATTTTATTGACTTTATAATGTAAAATGAGAGGCTCCAGGCCATGTATATATTTCTACCTTAGGTCTCATGGTGTATTTTTTAAATTTCAGATTTTTTTTTTACATATGAGTGTACTCTCTGCATGTAGGTAGGTGCACCCGTGTCATGCAATGCTGCAGAGGTCAGAAGAGGGTGTCAGATTCCCCCGGAACTGGAGTTAAAGATGGTTCTTTGCCGCCATGTGGGTGCTGGGAATTGAACCCGGGTCCTCTGCAAGAGCAGTTGGTGCTCTTAACCGCTGAGCCATCTCTCCAGCCTCATAAAATTTCAGATTTTAAGAATCCATAAAATTAACAATATTGCATCCATCCTCGACTATAGTTAACTCTTCCAAGTTTAGTCCTCAAAGATATTGACAAGACAAGGACAGGATAGGGTGGAAGAGTTGAATGTCATTATAGTCTCTGGTAGTAACTGGGATTTTAGTCCTTGGTAATCATTGTTCTCATAAGCTCCTAAGTATTTTGTGATCTTCCTTTAAGGGCTGGAAGTAAATTTAAACTTTCTTTATGGCTTCTTGTCTGACAGGTTGCTCAATTTTTCTAGCTTCAGTGATTTTTTTTTTTGGTCTTTTCGAGACAGTGTCTCCATGTAGCCTCAGCTGGCCTAGAACTCGCTCTGTAGACCAGGCTGGCCTTGAATTCACAAAGATCCACATACCTCTGCCTCCCAAGTGCTAGGATTAAAGGCGTGTGCCACCACGCCCAGCCAGTGATTTTTTTTTTAAAGTACAGTACTTGAACCATTGAAATCAACTGAATAACTATTATATGTTTTATTTAAAAGAATTGTCATAATTTAGATCATACTTTGTATTTTTAGTATACTCACTGTTTCATCCATGGTTATACTGTATTGATGTTAAACAAACAAACAAACAAACAAAACAAAGATACTTACTCTCTTTCCTTTTCAGTCAGCTTGTCATTGATATTATCTTTGATTGCTGATCTAGACCCCTTATGAATTATAGGATATCTGAGGGGCACTTGTAGGAAAAAGGAAATCATGGAGACCAAATGAGCAGTATAACCAAGGGCAACAGCAATGCTTCCATCATCTTTTGCTGTAAATTCAAAGGCAGAGGAAAAGAAAATAACCATTTACTTCTTAATATAGATCAGGGGAGATCTTATGCAAATACATGATAAGTAAAATATTAATCATCTACCTAAATTATGTGAATTACATATATCTAAACACATTAACAAGATTTGAAATTTCATCTGCTAACTATACTTACATCTATTTCCTAATGATTAACGTAACCAGGTTAATATGTGAACAGGCTTAGCAAGAATCCTTAGTGTGCCCAAATATCCACTAAGTTCTTTCTCATCATTTTAAGTGAGGAATTAATATCTGAGTTTATCAAATAATGTGAAGATTAGTCAAGAGGTTTAAATATAATCATTCTAGATTTTATGTACTAACATCCTAGGCAATACAGTGCCAAGGCTGTACAACACTATTAGTTCCCTGAAGTGAAGTACAACAACGTAATATACCCTCATGGGGTATATTTCTGATATTGATGAAGACAATGTTGCATAAATAAGCCTAGGAAGTTTTGAGATGGAATAAGGGAGGAAACATTTCCAATAGTGAAAGCAAGGACTAAAAGCTACAGTGTCCACGTACCAACACAGTCACATAGTCACACATAAGCTATAGTGTCCACGCACCAACAGTCTCATAGTCACACATAAGCTACAGTGTCCACGCACCAACACAGTCACATAGTCACACATAAGCTAGTGTCCATGCACCAACATAGTCACAGTCACACATAAGCTACAGTGTCCACACACCAACACAGCCACATAGTCACACATAAGCTACAGTGTCCACACACCAACACAGTCACATAGTCACACATAAGCTACAGTGTCCACGCACCAACACGGTCACACAGTCACACATAAGCTACAGTGTCCACACACCAACACAGTAACATAGTCGATCATAAGCACCTAGCACCAACATAGTCACATAGTCACACATAAGCTAGTGTCCACGCACCAACACAGTCACATAGTCACACATAAGCTACAGTGTCCATGCACCAACATAGTCACATAGTCAAACATAAGCACCTAGCACCAACATAGTCACACAGTCACACATAAGCTACAGTGTCCACACACCAACATAGTCACATAGTCAAACATAAGCTACAGTGTCCACACACCAACACAGTTACATAGTCACACATAAGCTGCAGTGTCCACACACCAACACAGTCACATAGTCACACATAAGCTACAGTGTCCACACACCAACACAGTTACATAGTCACACATAAGCTACAGTGTCCACACACCAACACAGTCACATAGTCACACATAACCTACAGTGTCCACACACCAACACAGTCACATAGTCACACATAAGCTACAGTGTCCATGCACCAACACAGTCACATAGTCACAAATAACCTACAGTGTCCACTCACCAACACAGCCACAGAGTCAAACATAAGCACCTAGCACCAACATAGTCACAGTCACACATAAGCTAGTGTCCACTCACCAACACAGTCACATAGTCCAACATAAGCACCTAGCTTTTTTTTTAATTTTTAAAATATTTTATTTATTTATTTATGTGTATGAATGTATTGTCTGCATGTAGGTTTGTACACCCGTGACGTGCAATGCCACGGAGGTCAGAAGAGGGTCTCAGATTCCCCTGGAACTGGAGTTCTCCTGGAATTGGAGTTACAGACGGTTCTCAGCTTCCGTGTGGGTGCTGGGGATCGAACCCGGGTTCTCTGTAAGAGCAGTTGGTGCTCTTAACCGCTAGGCCATCTCTCCAGCCCTATAAGCACCTAGCTTTTTAAAAGCCACAAATAATTATATTTTAAAAATTCATTGTTCATATTTCCATTCCTACCTATGAGTTGATTAATGATTATGAGGTACTCAGAACTTAGAGTTAACAGAACAGAAAGTGTCAAATGTTCCCAAGAAAGAATGAAAATAAAACTTCTTGGCATATAATATTACTAAAAAAAGTCCAGACATGCATAAAGATTTCACCATAATCCAGAATACTGTGCCTCCCGGGAAGAAGGGCTGAAATGACTGAGATGACTGCAGCCTGACTACTTCCTGACTACTTCCTGGCTACTTCCAAAGGGCACCCTCAGCTTCAATTAATCATATTTTTCACATTTTTCCTTTTGCAGTTTCATTATCTAAGCACTAGCTTTTCATGTTAGAAATGCCACCACACCAGTCAATCCTCAAGAGGATTCTCTGTCCTTAATCACATGCAGTCTTGTCATTTAACCTTTACTATTAAACATTGTTTTTCTGCCTAGAATCATCTGTATAATACTTTATATCTGATAGTCACTCATTCACCAACAAATACTAAATAAGACTCCTTTCTAATTCTGTCTTGTTCATTTTACAAATTAAACAGAGACAACTAAGGCTCAAAGAGATTAAAGAACTGTTCAAAGTAACAACTGGTAAATAAATTGGGCTCACACTAAACACTCTATCCTTTCCTGCTCTACCATACTGTCACAGAACTTTATCACTAAAAAAGCAATACATACTCATTTTTAAATTGGAATCCTAGAACACAGGCATCTAACACACGTACCACCTCATCTTGTTCATACTCTCTACCAACACATAAAAAGCCTGGGGTTCCTAGTTTGTGTAGTACTTGATGAAAAGGCTTCGCAGCCAGGGTTTGCCATTCTCTCCAAACAATCTCATCAACACCGTGAACATTAATTTCAGCTGGTTAGAGAGGGGCCATGAAACTAGCATTCTGGTTATCTCCAGAGACCACATCCTCTTCTACCCAAATACTGATCACTACTGCAACACATTGCCTCTGTAAGAACCTATCTACCTTACTACACTAGAGACTAAAAATACTACATGGATGTGTCTGCCTGCTTTCTAGAAAAACAACAGAGCCAACAAGTTGAAAATATTCCCTAGTGAAAGGACTTGGCCATGAAAAGAACCTTCTTTTGAAGGGAGAGAGGAAGAGGACTTGGAGCAGAGCTGGCCAGTGCTGTGGAGCTGGACGTCCCCGACACACTACCCTGCGCCTTCCCTTCCTACATGACCTGGGAGAAAATGGTTTGAGAACTTCCAGAAAGCAACAAAAAGCCTCTTAATGAGTCTTCAAAAAAGTCAAACGTAAACCTTGAATACTTAAAAATATCTATCCAATGCTAAACCTCAATCAAACACCTGCATTTTTCTCAGATTACTAAAAGGGTAATGGCAACAAATCTCATTTACATATTTTGAGATTACACACACCTTTATTGACAGAACAAAGAACTGATCTAACACCAATTTCCTCACAGTGACCAAAACCAATCTGCTTAAATTGAAACATTAAAAAGGCATCTGTAAGAGAAGCCACAGATGAAAAATTCAAAGGAAACAGCCTACAATGCAGTTAAGTAACACTGGAAACTAAGGTTGTCTGCACTCACCATCGCTGCTACGAGACTCCCCTCCGTCTACTAAACGCCCTAGGATGCTTCCCATTCCAGGCCAAAGAGCTCCATCAGCCGCACAGTTAAACACTGTGGTGTTGGATTTCCAATATTGAAGCTTTATATTAAAAAGCATTTTAAAGGGACCACGGGTGAAGCATTACAGGGCCCAAGAGTATTCCAATGCCCTCAAAAGGAAAACCACCTCCTGGTTGGGAAGTCAGTTTCATCACCCCAAGACCACTGAGCCTCCAGTGGGAAAATGTGAGCTCATGTGGTTAATTATGGGGACTGCGGGCCATGCAACTTCAGATGTCACATTCTGTTGCCAATCACTTTAGCTAAAAACCAAAAGGTTTAAGGTTTCCAGCATTCCAAGATCTGAAAGACTTTTTACCTGCCAAAGCCAAAACATGGCTCTCTGGGGTGTGCTTTTTCAGTAAGCATTAATGACGTCCGTGACACCTAATGTTGAGCAGAGGTTTGGTTTCCTATGCTGCCCTGGGGGTGAGAAAGGTCACGGATGATTGTTCTGTGGAGTGGGGGAGCAGGGTCTGGGGAGAAAGCCCATGACTCAGGTACATGAAAAGATACTCATTCACACAGTGCTGGAAGGGGCTTAAAACGCAAAGCAAGGGGCTGGAGAGATAGCCTAGCGGTTAAGAGCGCCGACTGCTCTTGCAGAGGACCTGGGTTCGATCCCCAGCACCCACATGGCGGCTGAGAACCGTCTGTAACTCCAATTCCAGGAGAACTCCAGTTCCAGGGGAATCCGACACCCTCTTCTGACCTCCGCAGCATTGCACGACACGGGTGCACAAACCTACATACAGACAGTACATTCATACACATAAAAAATAAATAAATAAAATAAAATAAAAAACAAAACGCAAAGCAAAAGCTGGCAGTTTCCTCCAAAAAGATATTTCTGATTTGATGTTTGTTATTGCTGTTTGTTTTTATAACTGTAGGAAGCCATTCAAAGCTGTGGCTTACACACACACACACACACACACACACACAAACAAAGCCACAATAAACAGTATAAACCAGTTCAAATGTTCCTTTGAGTTAAATGCTGGGCAAACTCGTCATGTTCAAATGCATCCGAGTACAGTAAGTATGTGGTCTGGAAGCTCTTACCATCCTGCCTTCCCAATCACTGGGCAGCTGAGCTGGGAGGGAGGGAGACAAGCACCCACTGATCCAGACAGGACAAAACAGTTAAGACTCTAATCACTGCCACAGCCTCTATGGAATCATTCCATGTTCCTCACTGAGACACTGTTTGACACATGGACTCTCCTTTCCAAGAAATCATGCCTGCATGAAGGGATACAGACACAGAGGAAATCTGGGTCTCATTACCACAAAAGGCTCTCGTGTCATGGATTACTTAAAAACACACACGCACAAACATTGTTTTCTTTTTTTTTCTTTCTTTTTTTTAAACTAAATGTCTCAATCAATGGAACTCGGATGAGCATTCTTCTCTGGACACTTCCCTTCCACTATGTCTAGGTCTCACTGGCAGACTCCAACAATAATTTACCCATTAGAAAACTGTAATAAATGCTGGGCACAGTGGTGGAGTTCCCCAAACAGTAAGGACCTATCTAGTGTGAAGCTTACCCAGCAAGGCTGAGCATCATGGGAAACCAGCTGGAAGTTCCTTCCCTACAGTCTCTCCCAGAATGCACTGCTATAGAACAATAAGAGGCCCTCAGAGGCTCAGAAGAGGTTATTATTCAAAGTCACACAAGACAAGTACGTCATGACAGGAGTAATAAGGCCCTGAGAATCAGGTGGCAGTGGCGACTTCAGCTTTGCCACCACTTAATCAGACTAGTCTTCAAAAAATTAAGTCTTTCTGAGCCTTAATATTCCCTTTTTAAGAATTAAAATGAAAACAAAACTGTGGAGGTAATTCTCTGCCCATAGCAGGAATTCTCAGTTACAAAAGCTGAAGTAATAATATATTATATATGCTCTTCAATGTTACAGTATTCTTTTGTTTTCTATTTTTGAGACAGGGTCTCAGGTAGTAGAGGCTGGCCTTGAACTCTTGATTTTGTGATTCCTCCTGCTGGGATTATAGTTTGGTGCCTGTGGTGGTTTGAATGAGTGTCCCCCATAGACTTTAAGTATTCAGACATTTTGTCTCCAGTTGGTGGCACTGTTTTTGAAGGTCTCAGAAGGTGTGGCCGTGCTAAAGGAAGTATGTCCCTGGGGGCAGGCTTAGTGAGTTTAACAAGCCTCGTGGTCTCCAGTCGCCCTCTCTCTGCTTCCTGTGCTCTTTGCAAGATGTGACCCTCGGCTTGCCGCTCCAGCCGCCATGCCTCCCGCCACAATGGACTAATTCCCTGGAACTGTCAATGGTAAGCTCAAATAAACTCTTCCTTTTATAAGTTCCTTTGGTCATGGTGTTTTATCACAGCAACAGAAAAGTGACTAATACAGTGCCTAATGGTTGGTTTGTGTTTACTACATTTCTCCTCACTGGCCTGAATCATCCTCTTCCCTTTCTTCACCAGGGGATATCAGTTGTCTCTTAAGATAGCTCAGCATTCTCTCTTCTAGGGAAAGATTTTCCCGACTCTAAGGATTCAATGAACATTTGATTGGCTTGGATACAAATCCCATGCCCTGCACTCTCCTGAGGCCCTAATAATTTTTCTGGATACTCAGCACCTGGTTCAGCAGCTAACAAATGGGGTACTTGGTGTTCACCCCAGTGTCCTGCAGAATGCTAACACTGGGTTTAAGTCCAATAGTACTGTATATTCTTCTTAAGGTTTTTGACTTCTAGAAGACACAGGGAATGTCTTCTAGAAATCAAAGCTTAGAAGAAGATAAAACATTGGTTTCATCTGATCTTTCATTTCATTCCTCAGCAACTTCCCTGAAAGGTGACCACTGTGTTTTAACAGAGAGGAAGGATCAGGCTTACTGGGCATTCTAAGTGTAGACAGCTATGAAAGCTAAGAAAAACTAGGATACAAGGCACTTCAAAGAAAACAAAATTAGAATTGAGAAAGCTCTCTGAGTAGTTTAGGACAACTGACCACCACTAACACTGGGCCTGCTTCCCTTCCTGCTCCTGGGACAGTATTCCCTATTTAGTAGGCAGAGTGACCCTGACAGCACAGCGCAGCTCTGCCCTCACCTGCCCCCCCATGCCCTTTAGGCACTGGCCACTTCACTGAGAAAAAAACAGAAATTCCTTCCTGTGGTCCCTGCGTCTCCTAGTTACAGTCACACGGTTCTGCTCTTCCTGTGTCTCCTAGTTACAGTCACATGGTTCTGCTCTTCCTGTGTCTCCTAGTTACAGTCACACAGTTCTGCTCTTCCTGCATCTCCTAGTTGCAGTCACATGGGTTCTGCTCTTCCTGTGTCTCCTAGTTGCAGTCACACAGTTCTGCTCTTCCTGTGTCTTCTAGTTGCAGTCACACAGTTCTGCTCTTCCTGTCTCCTAGTTATAGTCACATGGTTCTGCTCTTCCTGTGACTCCTAGTTACAGTCACATGGTTCTGCTCTTCCTGTGTCTCCTGGTTACAGTCATACGGTTCTGCTCTTCCTGTGTCTCCTGTTGCAGTCACACGGTTCTGCTCTTCCTGTGTCTCCTGCTGCAGTCACACAGTTCTGCTCTTCCTGTGTCTCCTAGTTACAGTCACATGGTTCTGCTCTTCCTGTGTCTCCTAGTTACAATCACACAGTTCTGCTCTTCCTGTGTCTCCTGTTGCAGTCACACGGTTCTGCTCTTCCTGCGTGTCCTGGTTATAGCCACACGGTTCTGCTCTTCCTGCGTCTCCTAGTTACAGTCACACGGTTCTGCTCTTCCTGTGTCTCCTAGTTGCAGTCACACGGTTCTGCTCTTCCTGCGACTCCTAGTTGCAGTCACACGGTTCTGCTCTTCCTGCGACTCCTAGTTGCAGTCACACGGTTCTGCTCTTCCTGCGTCTCCTAGTTGCAGTCACACGGTTCTGCTCTTCCTGCGTCTCCTAGTTACAGTCACACGGTTCTGCTCTTCCTGTGTCTCCTAGTTACAGTCACACGGTTCTGCTCTTCCTGTGTCTCCTAGTTACAGTCACACGGTTCTGCTCTTCCTGTGTCTCCTAGTTGCAGTCACACGGTTCTGCTCTTCCTGCGTCTCCTAGTTGCAGTCACACGGTTCTGCTCTTCCTGCGTCTCCTAGTTACAGTCACACGGTTCTGCTCTTCCTGTGTCTCCTAGTTACAGTCACACGGTTCTGCTCTTCCTGTGTCTCCTAGTTACAGTCACACGGTTCTGCTCTTCCTGTGTCTCCTAGTTACAGTCACACGGTTCTGCTCTTCCTGTGTCTCCTAGTTGCAGTCACACGGTTCTGTTCTTCCTGCGACTCCTAGTTGCAGTCACACGGTTCTGCTCTTCCTGCGTCTCCTAGTTACAGTCACACGGTTCTGCTCTTCCTGTGTCTCCTAGTTACAGTCACAGGGTTCTGCTCTTCCTGTGACTCCTAGTTACAGTCACACGGTTCTGCTCTTCCTTTGTCTCCTACTTGCAATCACACAGTTCTGCTCTTCCTGTGTCTCCTAGTTGCAATCACACAGTTCTGCTCTTCCTGTGTCTCCTAGTTGCAGTCACACAGTTCTGCTCTTCCTGTGACTCCTGTTGCAGTCACACAGTTCTGCTCTTCTTGTGACTCCTAGTTGCAGTCACACAGTTCTGCACTTGCTCTTCCTCTTCCTCTGTCTCCCCTTTGCAACTAATTCCAATTCTACTGACTGAGTGCTTCTTGCATGAAAAGCTCTTTCAAATGTTATCTCCTTCGGTCACCAGGAGGAATTAATGCAAGTATCTCATTCTCCAGATGAAGAAAAGAAGGTGAGACAGTCCATGATTTGCCTGAAATACAAATCATTTCTCCCATTCTGCCAACCTGAGTTTTTCAAGTGTGCCAAGCCCAGGCCTCCTGTACCTTGACCTCTGACCTTCTTCAGTCGTACTAATTTGAGTTTTTTTAGCCTTCAAATTTTCTATTAAATGTTTTTTCTTAGAGCGGTCTCCTCTGGTGGTTTTATCTAAAATACCTTCCCCATTCTGTGACAGTATACCTTTTGGATAAATATCAGGTTATTCTTTACGTCCTTGTTTACTGGCTATTTGCTACAATAGGCTGTAGGTTCCATGAAAGGACAGGACTTGTTTGCCTTTTCTATAATCATATCTCCAAAACCCAACACACGGTCCGGCATACAGGTGTTCAAGAATTTTTCTTTAATGAATGAATAAGGAAAATACGGCATCACACGCTTTAGGACGCCACAAATTTGCCTAAAATTAACATCAAAGCACACTGACTTAGAGAGGTTTGAGGGATCAGACTACAGTGCTAACCAGACCCATCCTAGTTAGCCATACAATACAGCTAACCAGCTTTGTCACTTCATAGTATTTCCTCCTAGGCTTCCTTTGGTTTTGTAAGTATTAGAGATAAAACAAAATCCAACGTTAATATAGATTCTGGCTATCTCAATTCCCACAATTATTTTTTAAAATTTAAAATAATAAAAAATAATAATTATTATTTTACTTGGTCTTCTTGAGAGAGGGTCTCCTGTAGCCCCAGCTGGCCTAGAACTTACTATGTAGACCAGGCTGGCCTTGAACTCAGAGATCTGCCTGCCTCTGACTCTCTAGGACTAAAGGTGTGTGCCACCAAGCCTGGCTTTATTTATTATTTTTATTTTATATGTATGAATATATTGCTTGCATGTATGTAAGTGCATCAGTGTTGTGCAATGCCTGCAGAGGTCAGAAGAGGGCATCAGATTCCCTGGAACTGGTGTTAATGGACAGTTGTTAGCCACCCGTGGGTGCTGGGAACTGAACCTGGGACATCTGCAAGAGCAGCCAGTGCTCTTAACCGCTGAGCCATTTCTCCAGCTCCTCTTTTAACAGTTATGCAAGATTGATTAGAAAATTAATTCAAAGGTGACATGACTCACAGAACAGAGACTCTACCTGCTGGTTTATTGTTCTCCTTATATCATTCCTCAACTACTTACTTAATGGGGGGCAGAATGAGTAATTAATTAAAACCTGATTAAATGCTTATGGACCACAGAAAATAAGTTTCTTTAAAAGGGAATGGAACAATGTCTAATCAAAACTACCTTCTGCAACAAACGATCCTGAGGCTAGCTTTAGGAATAAACTAGTAAGCTATTTTAGGAGGACTTTTAGTAGCATTTATGCTGGGGGTGGGGGTGGGAGTGATGACAAACAAACCCCCCCTAGTTTGCTAATAATAAAAATGACCTCTTTTCTTTGGTATACTTGTGAAGGAATTAGGAAAAGAAAGATTTTAAAACAGGAATTATTTTGAATCATATTCTGTAATAACTTCAGTGTTGAAGAGGAGAAAAATTATATTTGAAAAATTAAGCCTATGGTAGTAGAAATATCACAAGATTAAAATCTGCAACTACTTTTCAGGATGGCAGCAATATGACTGTGAAAGAGCAGATAAAATGCTTGCTGTCACTCTGCTTAACTATACATAAATTCTTCATGAAAATCAACTCAAAAGGAAAGGATTATTATTATCATCATTATTTTCCTTTTTAGTCTTCTTGACACAAGGTCTCCCTGTAACCATAGGCTGGCCTGGAACTCACTATGTAGATCAGGCTGGCCTTGATCTCACTGAGATCCTCCTGCTTCTGCCTCCCATAAGTATTCTTTTTCAGAATTTAATGTGTGTATACATACATTTATGTGGGTCCCTGAGGAGGCTAGAAGAGGGTGTCAGATCCTCTAGAGCTGGAGTTGCCCCAGGACGTAGGTGTTGGCATCAAAACATGGGTCCTCTGGAGTATAGCAAGTGCTTTTAACTGCTGAGTCATTTCTGCAGCCTCTATTATCATTCCTAAGAACTATACTCTTGCACTTGTTTGAAGCCCATCTAAAAATGATTTTCTTCACAATTCAAACAAGGCTTAATAAAAATTTATTTTTTCTACAATTAAGCCAGATATTTTGTTATATCTTCCATTAGGGAATCTGAATCTATGTACTTCTAATTGGGAAAAAGACAGAAGTTCTAAAATCCCTGTTGGACAAAGACCTAAAGTCCCCTTTGGGCAAGGTGCTAGACACCCAACATCAAAATAACTCTTTTCCCATATACATGACATATACCAAATCTTTAGAAATAAAAAGAGAAAAAAAATACCTTGGAAATCCTCAGAATTAGGCAACTTGACACCACATACAAAGTAATCCTTATGCTCATTCTGTGAATTTAATCAAAGAATGAAATTAATACTTTTTTCTATAAAGCAAACAAACCCCTAAGTCAAATTTCCAAGAATTCAGCAGGTCAGGGTTGACTGAAAGCTAACACTGTCTTAGAGACTGAATGGTTCATAACTACTAAGGCTGGTGGAGTACATGAAGACCCATTATACTGCCTTCCTCCATTTATATATATACTTGAAATTTTCTATAGTGAAATCACTGACAACATTATGTCCAAAGAAAAAGTCATGTAGAGGTAACATCATAAAAACATCCTTCCAGGCATGGTGGCACTATCCGTAGGTAGAGGTATTGGGAGGCACAGGCAGGGAGATGAGGAGTTTAAGGGTCATGCTTGCTACATAGCAAGTTTGAGGCTATCCTGGGCTACATGAGAGACCCTGTCTTAAAAAATAAGGAAAATCTCTGGCTAATCCAGATCCATCAACACCTTAACAAGAGTCTTTAAACAAATTCAAATCCTATTAGGTTTCTCTGAAAATTAGACCTTAAAATAGACTTTCCTTAATAAGAAGACCATCAAATTTAGCCAATTTGGTTTTCTAAATTTCTAAGTAACTAATCATTTTTAATTATTACATTGTGTATTGATTTTAAGAAACTACACTAGAAACATGACATCCTGACAAGTTATTAAAGGGAGTCTTAATGAAAAACTAATAAATATAGATTAATAAGCAATTGGTTATTTTTTGAGGGGGGTATTTTTGAGACAGGGTCTCCCTTTAGTCCCAGCTGGCCTAGAGCTCGCTCTGTAGACCAGGCTAGCCCTGAACTCACAGAGATCCACCTGCCTCTGCTTCTGAGTACTGAGTGCTAGGATTAAAGGCATATGCCACCATGCCCAGCACTAACACGCCTGGCACTAAAGATGGTTTTTAGTCGCCATGTGGGTGCTGGGAATCGAACCCCAGTCCTCTGTAAGAGCAGTCAGTGCTCTTAACTGCTGAGCCATCTCTCCAGCCCTGCAATTGTGTTTTTAAAATAATGGATATATGCCAGGTGTGGTGGTGCATGCCCAGCACTTGGGAGGCAGAGGCAGGTAGATCTCTGTGAGTTCAAGGCCAGGCCAGCCTAGTCTATATAGCGAGTTTTAGGACAGCTGGGGCTACAGGGAAATCCTGTCTCAAAAAGACCAAAGGGGGAAAAAAAAGAGGCATATATATCTGAAGGTGTGCCAGAAATGGAAAACTTGGGAGAATTAAAGAGATCTTAAACACACCAGAAATAATTTGGGATTCCTTCTGATGAGAAGAATATATATAAGAGAGAGAGAGAGAGAGAGAGAGAGAGAGAGAGAGAGAGAGAGAGAGAGAATAGCAGAGAGCTCATTGGGACCTGAGACTCACTGGCTTGGCTAGGCTAACTGGCCAGCAAGCTCCAGGGATCCTCCCATCTCTGCCTCCCCAGCCTTGGCTTGGCAGTGTTTGCCATCATGCCTGTCTTTTTACATGGGTTCTGTGGATTGAACTCAGGATCTCATGCTTGTATAATAAGCTCTTTACAGACTGAGCTAACTCCCCAGCCTCCCAACTGAGTCTTAACAAATTTCTCAAATAGACCCTAGCTCCTAATGCTATCCTGAATCATGAGAGTAAGTGACTAAAACTAGAGCAATGACTTCTTCACTGTGGAAATTTCAAGTGGAAAGCTGGAGATGGCTCAGGGTTAAGAGCACTGGCTGCTCGTGCAGAAGACCCAGGTTCAATTTCCAGCACTTGCATGGTGGCTAATAACCCTCTATAGCTCCAGTTCCAGGGGATCAAATGCCCTCTTGTGGTCTGTGCAGGGACTGCATGTACTTGGTGCTTTATATAGATGCAGGCAAAACTTATACATACATATTAAAAAAAATTTTTTAAAGACAATCTTTTTAGAAGTTTGAAACTTACCAAATCAATAGGATAAATGTAGGAAAGCTCAGAGAGTAACTGCCTGCAACGAATTGTCAACTGAGCATTAGTCTTCAGAAAGAGTTCTCTAATAAGGAAAGAAGAAAAGGAAATTCGTGAAAAATCATTCTTGCACACTTTCTAACACTTATTTCTACTTAATGAATGCATAGAATATTATACAGTCTGTAGTGGGCCTCAGGATTTCAGACATGGAGGCAAGATAATAGCCACCATGAGTCTTGACTTGTTTCCAAATACTGTCAGTTAATTATATTCTATGGGCTACTGTGTATACCCAGAACCATGCTAAGAGCTGGGAAGGATGTAATAACCAAACATCCATGAACTGAGCACTTACTACCACATACTAGGAACATTACAAATGACCTTGTTCAATCATTACAGCAACACAGTGGCCATTATCATACCCACTTCCAAATAAGGAAGCAAGACTGTGAGAGGCCTAGTGGATGAAGCAGTATTTACACTGTATTTTACATAGAAGAATGAGTTTGGAAGGCTTTTTGTTTAACAGCTTCAATGAAGCCAACTGCATCTCAGGATTTGATCTTTAAAAAAAAAAGAAAACGTACTTTTTCCACAACATGTTGTAACCATCTCAAAAGAAAAAAAAACCGTTATGATGGTCGAAAAATAATAAAATGAATTAGCAAAAAAAATAAATAAACAAAGCTAAGGCATGAGATGAGAGCTCGTCTCTGAACTACTTAGGAAATGTGGCCATCGTACAACACCCACAGAATGTCACCTGCTTCACTGTCTCAGCAATTTAAGGACAAAGGAATTTAAAAGAAACTGGAAGTCAAAGTAGAATGGAAAAGCAGTGGACTTAAATTATGAAATTTGCGTGCTTTTCCTTCCAGTTTCTAATCATAGAGCCACCTAAAATGCTTGCAATTTTCTGAATGATTAGAATACTTTTTCTTACTCTTACTAAGCCCCATTTGATAACATCTGAGTTTATGCTGGGAAGTGTGGGGGCACCTAGACATTCCAAGGATGGAGCTGGTCACTAGAAAGCCCAAGTAGTTAGAAGGCAGAGTTTTCAGCTCTTCCCACTTCTTCCATGAAGATGGTGAAAGGGGCTAGAGGTCAAGTGTTTCTGAAGGACAAGATCTGACGAGCTTCCAGTCTCTGAAGGACAAGAGCTTCTATTCTCTGAAGGTAACTGGAAGATGGCAGGTCCGTAAGGGGTACAACACCTTGCTTCAATCTGACTATTTGCATCCCCAGCAATATCCCTTATTTAAAAAAAAAAATCAGTAAACATCAGTTTTTCCCTGTGTCTGGGAATCCCTCTACTAAATTACCAACTAATCAAACTAGAGGAGAGGTTTGTGGGAATCACAGTTTACAGCAGGTCACAATCTAGGGCTTGTGACTGGTTAACTGCATACAGGTAGCAGTTACGGAACTGACTGACTCCCGGTAGGTATCCAGACAGTCAGTGTAAGCTTGCATTACATTATAAGGCACTCATTGGTGCTTGCTGGAGAACTTGAGGTCAAAAGTGGGGGAAGGAGGGGGAGGTGGCGGGGGAACACTGGCTTCTGCTGTCTAAGGAGCACTAAGACTTAATGGAATCTAGCCCTGACTATGCTAGTGAGCTGGACACACAATGACTTTGAAGAGCCTTGCTTTGCAATCTGCAAACTGAGAGGATTAGAGGAGATAATCTCTATGGCCTTTTCTAGGTCCAACATACTTGAGTCCTCAACAACTACGGTTTCTCAAAGAAAAATGCAGGATGGTGGGACTTGCTATGAAAGTGAGTAAAGATAAGAAAAAAACAGGGGCTGGAGAGATGGTTCAATGGTTAAGAACGCCAACTGCTCTTGCAGAGGACCCAGGTTCGATTCCCAGCACCCACATGGTGGCTAAGAACCATCTTTAACTCCAGTTCCAGGGGAATCTGACGCCTTCTTCTGACCTCTGCAGCACTGCACGACACAGGTGCACCAACCTACATGCAGACAGTACATTCATACACATATTAAAAAAATAAATAAAATAAATAAATAAATAAAAAAGAGAAAAAAACAGAAGTGACCATAAATCAAAAATGAAAAAAAAAACGAAAACATAATTTTATGTTGGGGAAAAACTATAATTATAACTACATAGTTCTAGTGTGTTGAAGGCTATTTGAAAATTAAGCAAAGAATGACCATATTAAGAGTGGAAAAATATGGCAAATGTGGAATTTAAGCGTAAAGGTCTGATACAGACATAGGGATGAACTGGGAAGACGGAGAGACTGTGGCTGGAGAAACCTTGCAGGTGCTGCTGAGGCGATACAAATGTCTTCTACTAGGAAGCCAGAGTAAGTGGAAGAATTATTACAGAAAAGGGCAACAAGCAGAAACTGTAATTAGGACAGGAAGAGATGAGGACAGTGCTGTGGGAAACAGAGCAGTGTTCTGGTTTCTGGCTCTAGCACAGTGCCTGACACAGAGGAGGTGCTCATATATACCTGCTGAAGCCGCTCCCGCAGTGCAGATAAGCATCAACACTTTAAGAAAGCTGTCTTTCCTAATGTCCCCTCACAGTAAGCAGCGCCCCATTTACCTTTTCGCAGTGCACTCCTTCCTCAACTCATTTAGGGATTCCTTCTGGAGTTGAAGCTTGACGTGTTCAGTTGAAAAGGTGCTTCCTAAAAAGAGAAATGGAAGGATACAATTCCAGACATCGCACTGTAGACATTGCTCACTCACACATACACAGAGCCCAGTCCCCTGACTGAAGGGATCCTATCTTCTACTCCAAGGAAGTGGAAGCTTCTTATGTTCTTGACGACTCAAGTCTGATTATAACTCCAGAGGTACATGAGCAAACAGGAACAGCCAAAGATCCTGACAGACTTCCTTTCATATTTTAAAGGGCTTTAGTTTCAAGAACTGCGATCCAATAAGAAAAGGCACCGAGCCTGAACTCTTCTGCATAGCTCCTGTTCCCACAGGGCAGACTAGAAAGCAGGCTTACTTGGCCAAAATACAGTTTGGACCTTAGTACAAAAACTACCACCTAAGCAGCAAGTTTGCTTTAAAAAAAAAAAAAAAGAACTTGCCTCACAAGTGCTGAACCGAGAGCCAAATCCCCACCCCTCAGCAGTTTCACCAAAGCACCCATCTCTAAGTGCTTTTCTCTACACTGTCAACTACACTTTAAAGACCAGTAGTAGAAGATAAAGACCCCAAATAGAACTTAATCAAAGAACACAGCTTGTCTTCTTTAGTCCTCACACAATTCCTCTAGAAATATTTATCTTAATGATATTATAAGCCTTAAATATTTTATTTTTATGTGTATGAGTGTTTGGCCTCCATATGCATGCAATTCCCATGGAAGCCAGAAGAGGGCATGGATCTGGGACTGGAGTTACACTTGATTGTTAGCCATCATATGGGTGCTGGGAACCAAATCCAGGTCTTCTGCAAGAGCAGCCAGTGCTCTTAATCAGTGAGCCATCTCTCCAACCCATATTTTACAAGACTTTTAAGTTGACACCACCCATGTATGTTGTACATTATCACTGCAGCGCTCAAGTGTTCCCAGATTTAGACAATGGGATTCTCCTCTTCATACTGGCTTCAGTGTCCTTGTGATGGGCTACACAGCACTACTTGAATATGACATTATTATCTCTTTACTGTCTGTGGGGCCTACAGTGATGTCTCCTGCCATTACTGATACTAGTTCTGTGTGTCTCCTTCCCTCCCTGTTAAAAAAAATTTTTTTTGAGACCAGGTCACATCATGTAGCACTAAAACCTTGCTATGTTGATCAGGCTGGCCTCAAACTTACAGAGGTCCATCTGCGTCTGCTTCCCAAGTGCTAGGATTAATGGTGTACTATCATACCCAGCTAACTTCTGCTTTCTCTTTTTACCAGTTACACATTCTAATGATCTCTCCAAGCAGTTATCTTCTGCTTTTACTGATACCCTCTACTCATTTTCTGTTTTCCAATTTCTCGTTTTTATTATTCCTTTCCCTCTGTTTGAAAAAGGCTTAATTTGTTTTAGCTGGTCTAAGGCACAAACTTAGATCACTAGCTGGACACCTTTCTTCTTTTTAAATATGTACTGAATGTTACAAATTTCCCACAAAGCTTATATTTCTTTAAACTTTCGGGTTATATTTTCATTCAGTTCAAAATATTTCCTAATTTGCCTCAGTATTTCTTCTTTGATCCAAGAATCCTTACATGTGCACTGTATAATTTCTAAATATTTGGGATTTTCCAGATATCTTTCTGTGATTTCTAATTCATTTTTGTTTTGGTGAGAGAACATACTCTGTATGATTTTAATAATTTTGTATTTGGTATGTTCCTGGTACCAAATAACATTTATTTATTTCATGGTTGATCTGACTATCCTGCATACATCTGCAAAAACAAAGTGACTGTGCTTGTGCTCAGGAGTGGTACACTGCCGTGTTGATTGTTCTTTCATTCGCTTTTCTTGGGAAGACATGAACATCTACTTGCCCCAGACAGGGAACCAAAGACAGACCAGGAAATGACTTCACCCAAGTCTAGCTTGATGAATTAAGGAGTTTAACTGGAACAACTTACAGAAGCATGAGGAACTTATGGGCAGCTACACTACTGAATAGAGTGCCTCCTTCCCTCAGCAACCATGAAAGGATTATCTGTCTCCAAGGAAAGGCAGGGCCTCCCATAGCAGTATACTACCTTGTCAGCCTTCCCCCCTCTCCAAAAGAAAATGTAAGCAGGCCCAATCATATGAGGATGTCTTGTGGGAAATCACAGCTGCTCCGATTTCAAGAAGGCAATGGCCATATGCCCAGAAGACAGAGCTCTACACAAGGTCTCTTCTTCTTACCAATATTCTTTCTACTTGTTCTATCAATTAATCAAAGATGAGTATTGGCCTTTCCAACTATAATTATACATTTGCTTGTTTCTCCTTCAAAAATACCAAGTTTCTGGGTTTTTTTGTTTTGTTTTTGTTTTTTTAAAACAGGGTCTCCCTGTAACCCCAGCTGGCCTGGAACTCACTATGTAGACCAGCTGGCCTTGAACTCATGATCTGCCTGTCTGTACTTCTGGAGTACTGGGATTAAATGCTTGCACCATTATGCCCTGCAAGAATACGAGGTTTTTATCTGTCCCCAGGAACTGCTTGTAGCTCTTCCCCTTGGCCTTACAGCTATTGTTCTCAGAGAATTATGTTGTTTTCTTTCCTCCAAGAGTAGCCACTGCCTCCTTGGGACATACATCTTTAACTTCATGCCCTGCCTTCCATCTTTCTTGTAGTATCTATTGGAAGCCTATGCAGAAGCTTTAAGTAGGTGTGAACTAACTTCCTTCCGTATTCTACAGCATCATGCAAGCCCACACTTAGCCATGAGTGATAAGAGACCTGGTGAATTGTTTTACCCTGATCTACACAGGCAGCTTCATCCCATGCCCTGTACTGGTGATCAGTGCAGAGCTTGCACCTGCCTTTCCTCATACCTGTCTGTCTGTCTGTCCTGATGACTTAAAGGAAGTCAAAACTGCATGCACTATCCCACCTCTCCTTGCTGTTAGATACCAGAATTCTCTGAGCTGTCTGTTCTAGCCAGAGGCTGGAAGTAAAATGGGAAAATATTAATTTTTTTTAAGTTTAATTTTTTCCCCTAGGGGGTGGAGAGATGACTCAGTGGTCAAAAGCACTGGCTGTTCTTGCAGAAGACATAGGTTCAAATCCCAGCACTCACATGGCAGCTGGCAACCATTCATAATGCCAGTTCCAGGGGATCAGACACCTTCTTCTGTCCTCCACAGGCATTGCACAACATGGGTGTACTTGCATACATGCACACAACACATGCATACATATAAAATAAAAAATAAAGCAAAAGAAGATTTTCTATTTCTTTTGAGTCAGCAATTTTCTTTAATTTGGCCTTGTTTGTGTTGTTTTCCTCAAATATTTAATGATTCTTGGCTTAAACCTGAAAACCAAAAATAATAAGTATAGACAACTGGCATAGATTTCTTTTGAAGCAATGACAATTTATTTATATAAAAAGCCTAATTTCTAAAAAAATAAATATATAAATAAAAATGGGGGCTGGAGAGATAGTTCAGTTTTTTTTTAAAAGCCTCATTCTGCTTCCTAAATCAGACAGCAGCTACGCAAGAATTAAGGTCAATTGACAAATGGGACCTCATTAAACTCAAAAGCTTCTGTACATCAAAAGAAACAATCAAGGAAGTGAAGAGAAACCCCACAGAGTAGGAGGAAACCTTCACTGCAGAAACATCTGACAAAGCATTGATTTCCAGAATATATAAACTACTCAAAAAACAAAGAAGAAAGAAAACAAATGACCCACTCAACAGATGGAGAAAAGACCTGAACAGAGACTTCACAAGTGAGGAATTAGAGATGGCTGAGAAACACCTTAAGAAGTGTTCAACATCACTAATCATTAAGGAACTACAAATCAAAACCATTTTAAGATATCTTACTCCAATAAGACTTACTAGGATCAAGAAAACAAATGGTACCAAGTGCTGGAAAGGTTGTGGGGAAAGGGGAACACTTCATCCATGCTGGTGGAATGTTAAACTCATACAGCCACTATGGAAAGCAGTGTGGAGAACCCTTGGAAGACTTGGAATGAACTTGCCACCCAACCAGCCATACCACTCCTGGGCATGTACCCCCAAGACCCACCCTACCACAGAGATACATCACGGGGATGTTTATTTCAGCTCTCTTCACAATAGCAAGGAGCTGAACCACCCCAAATGCCCCTCAACATGAAGTGGTAGAGAAATGTGGTACATCTACACAATGAGTTCTATGCAGCAGTAAACGAAAGACGACATCATAGAACTTTGCAGGAAAATGGCTGGAGCTAGAGGACATCATGCTGAGTGAAGTAACACAGTACAGAAAAAGCAAACGATGAAGTGGTATCCCTCATCTGTGGATGCTAATGCAATTACCTATTGTAAGTATTCTTGTGTGGGGCCCTGAGGTTTTGTCCAAGCAGTTGGGAGTGATGCATATTGGAAACAACAACACAACAACAAAAACGCAGAAAGGACTGCCTCAAAGAAACTGACTGAAACAGTGAAACTTCTGCCAACAGTCAACTTCCTCCTGGAGTATTGGAAAGACTGAGAAAGAGATGAAAAGCATGTTTGGGCAGACATGCATGAGCTCTGTGGGGTGGGGGGGGGGGGGGACACGGGTCTAGATTGATAACAAATAAAAATAAATTTACTGTGAACAAAATAAAAGTATTAGAAGCATGTAGAACACCAAAAAAAAAAAAAAAAAAAAAAGTCTTCATTCTGCAGGGCTGGGCACCCACACCCCTCGTTCCCCCAATCAGGGAGGCGAGCGAGCCAGCAATCTTTGTCCGGTCCGCGTGGGACGGCCCTGTTCTCTAAATCCGTTCCCAGCTTGGTGGGGCTCCTCAGGGACGCCTGTTCTCAAAAAAGACAAAAAAAAAAAAAAAAAAAAAAAAAAAAAGGTGGGAGAAGGCAGTGTTTTTATTTCAAACTACTTCAGCTATAAAAAGAGAACTGTGTTTGGGGATACTGTCAGTGTGGAACACTTTGGTCCTAAGTACAACTGTCTTTCATGTTTTCCTCTAAGTTGATTATAAAGCCCATAGACACTGTAGGCTCTGCTCTACCTTCAACATGCCAAATATTTATACCACAGAACCTAACCAGGTCAAGAATTCATTATAATTAGAAGACAGTGAAAGTAAATGTTATAGCAAGTTACTTCGGGCCAGGAGGCCCACTTATCCCAGTTATCCCCTAGTTAGCTCCTGATCATTATACCTGGAAATTCCAAGCTGAAAAATCTCAGGGATCCCTAAAGCAGCCTTTCCCATCTCTTCCCTGCACATTTCCTCTATTTTATTAATTCAAAAATCCCATCTGTTTGGTCATCTGAGCATTTCATCAGTATCTGTCCTTGTGATGGCCCCTCTTTTGTGCTAACCATCCAGTGCATTTATTCTTTATGCAGGCATCATTACTATTTATTAATAGATCAGTGGAGAGAAGGAAAGCAAATGTGTATGCTTGGTTCACCATCTCTCCAGGCTGCTTTCAAGTGTTATCTGGCCCTGTCTTGGCATATACCAATGTTCCATTCTGCTGATGGTGCCTCTGTTCAAAGGGAACACAGGCACTGTAATTTTTACGACCAAATGTCACTGCTGGCACCTATAAACCTAGTAGGCCAAGAATATGACTATTACTTCCTTCAAGAAAACAAAACACAGCCTCTTCAGGCTTTCTCTCCCCAGATAATTTGATCCCACACTGGCCAATGGCCAGCTCCTTTCAAAGTTACCATTAAAACCAACAAACTATCTTTTTCCACCTCATGTCAGATGACAAAAAAGCAAAGTCTGGAGTATGCTAGCTCTCTCCCTGTGAAATACCTTTTCTGTACTATGATTTATGATGCTGTCCTTTTCTTGGGATAATAGTATTTTTCTGCTGTGAGTTTTGGAAAATTGCAATTGATTGTATTTCACTATGATGTTTAGTCTCCTGCACATAAGAAACTTCATACTTTATGCCCTTAGAACTCAGAGCTAAAAGAGTAAGTCTCTATTTACTTAGGAACAAGCAAAGGCATCATTCCTTTGTAACCATTTTTTAAAAAATGTGTATGAATGTACCGTCTGCATGTAGGTTGGTGCACCCATGTCATGCAGTGCTGCGGAGGTCAGAAGAGGGTGTCAGATTCCCCTGGAACTGGAGTTAAAGATGGCTCTTAGCCACCATGTGGGTGCTGGGAATCAAACCTGGGTCCTCTGCAAGAGCAGTTGGCGCTCTTAACCGCTGAGCCATCTCTCCAGCCCAGTAAGTCTCCTTTTAAAGAGCTGGTAATAGGATGGGAAGCACAGGCCAGCTTTTAGCCTGCCACAGAACTGCCTGACTACTGAGCCAGAGCACTGCATGAGAAGAGTCACCAGAAAGACCTAGGATAAAATGCTACCCATGCTGGTCTCAATAGTCTAGATAAGTCATAATTTCATCATCTTTTTATTGAGACGAGGTCTCTAAATGAAGTCTGGGTGGATCAAGCAGTCACAATCCTGCCTCAGCCTCCAGAGTGCTGGAATCACACAGCAGCGCCAGCTAAAGTCTGAACACTTCTCTTAGATTTTCTTCAGATGTGAAAACAAGGATGGCATCTATTGTTTTCAGTATTTGTACTCTCTGTGCATGCTCCCATGAAGGTCCAAGTGGGTGGGAAATTACCAAACTAGTTTGATTTTACTTGAAAATAACCACAAAGATAGGCACTCTTTCTAGCAATCTTATTTTAATTTTCAGTTCTCTATTTTGACCCCTCCCCCCCCCCCCCCCCCCCCCCCTTTTTGTAGACAGGGTCTTCCGTATGTAGCCTTGTCTGCCCTCAGTATGACTTTGTATTCTTCTTTTTTTTTTTTTTTTTTTTTTTTTGTCTTTTTTGAGGATAAGAGGTCTCCCTTAGTCCCAGCTGGCCTGGAGCTCACTATGTAGACCAGGCTGGCCTTGAACTCACAGAGATCCACCTGCCTCTGCTTCCCAAATGCTAGGATTAAAGGCGTGTGCCACCACACCCAGCTGGTTTTGTATTTCTTTTCTTATCCACTATTTAAGTATCTAAAACTGGCAAGCATAATTCCTTCCTTTTGGTCTTTGAACCCTGCCTCTTCTCTAGTATCCACTGGCCGAATGATTCAACAATCCAGGCAGGTGTCCCAACCATAATCTTTCTCTCTGATTTATTTCAGTAAGCTATTAGTGATGTAATCTACCAGCTAAATATTTTAACACTCCCTATCTGTTTAGGTTCTAATTTTGTATTGCTTAGATTACTGGAATTAACTTCCTCCCTGTAAATTCTCTATCCTCAAGTAGGTAGTCAAAGAGAAATTTCTACAACATACATCTAACCTGTACTTTGCACTGCATTCACCAATGCAATCCTATCTATTCTTTCAAAATTTGTGTGCTGTATTAAGGTATCTCCAAGCTGGGGCTGGAGAGATGGCTCAGTGGCTACAAGCACTGGCTGCCTTGCTCTTGCCAGAGGACCCAACATGGTCTTCCAGCCAATGCTATCAACTAACTCGTTCTACGGAAGGATTCTAAGCCTCTTCTTCTAGACCTTTGTGGGGCCTTGCACAACGTGGGTACACTTACACACAATGCAGGCAATAGAGCATATCATAAAAAAAAAAAAAAAAAAAAAGATCCCCAGGCCTTTCTGTATACTTCTTTGCTTCTCTAGCCTCATGGACACTTATTCAAATAAATCTTTTTGTTTGTTTGTTTGTTTTTTGACACAGGGTCTCCCTATAGTCCCAGCTGGCCTGGAACTCACAGAGATCCACCTGCCTCTGCCTCCCAAGTGCTAGGATTAAAGGCGTGTGCCACCACCTCCAGCTTAAAGACAGTTCTTAAACACCATGTGGGTGCTGGGAATCGAACCTGGGTCCTCTTCAAGAGCAGTGGGGGCTCTTAACCGCTGAGCCATCTTTCCAGCCCTCAAATAAGTCTTTAGTTGAAAGAATGAGCTCCCATTACCGCAGTTAGCTACAGTTCCCTGTGTTTTTACACCTCCCTGAGAACTGCTTCCTTTCTGGCTGGCCTCACCATCTTCCACTGGCTAAGTAGGACACATTTTTGCACACTTAGCCTAACTGTCATCCTCTTTACCAAGGATCTGATTTCAAAGGCATACCTTCTGCGTCTAACACCCTTGAAATGTCTCTGCCACATACTCATTGTAGGTAGAGGCAGGCCACCTGTGGCTGCATTGTCTTAAATTGCCTGCCTCTCCTTCCCACCTGACTCTGCCCCTAGTTGAGAATGGCTTGTTGACAAACTCCTGATACAGAGCTTGTGATATTTACAGAGTCTGATGCAGGGGGACTGGGAGTGGGCCCTGAGAGATGACATCATTCTGTTTATATATAATGGAGGTGCTGTATACAATACACAGATTCTTCATTGCCATCAGACAAGAGAGTCCCCAGTTTGTTAATTTAGGTGCTGGTTGTATTAGTCACTTTTCTGTTGCTGTGATAAAACCACCATGACCAAGGGAACTTATAAAAGGAAGAGTTTATCTAAGCTTACAATTGATGGTTCCAGGAAATTAAAGAGTCCATTGTGGTGGGAGCATGGTGGCACAAGCTGGAGCAGAACGCCAAGGTTCACATCTTCCAATGAGCACAGGAAGCAGAGAGAGAGAGCAGCTGGAGACCTGCAAAGCTTGTTAAACTCCCTCAGCGGCCCCCAGTGACATACTTCCTCCAGCATGGCCACACCTTCTAAGATCTCCCCAAAAGCACCACCAACTGGGGACAAAATGTCTGAATACTTGAAGCCTATGGGGGACATTCTCATTCAAACCACCACATTCCACTCCTTGGCCTCCATAGGCTCCTGACCATATAAAAGGCAAAATGCATTTAGTCCAACCTTAAAAGTCCCCATAGTCTTTACCAGTCTCAATTCTATTCAAAAGTCTATAGTCCAAAGTCTCTTCTGAGACACAGGCCAATCTTTTAACTGTAAGCTCCTGTAAAATCAAAAGACAAATTACATACTCCCAACATACGGTGGAACAGAATACACATTCCCATTCCAAAAAGGAGGAACAGAGGCACAGTGAGGAAATACTGGAGCAAAACAAGACCGAAAACCAGCAGGACAAACACCAAGTCCAGTAGCTCCATGTGCGACTTCTGGAACTTGACTTCCAAAGGGCTTAGCTGGCTCAGCTCTTCCAGCTTTGCTTGCAACATACATCTCTTCCTTAGGCTGGTACCACTCCCTGTATGCAGCTCTCCTTGGCAAATATCTCACACCTCTGGCATCTGGAATGTCTTCTTGGGGTCTCTGCTGCCAATCAGGTTTCACCTTCACAGCTTCACTCAAGGGCCTATCAGGGCCCTCTTTATGCAGGGACGCCCCTGCTGTACCCTGCCTAGCCTCAGCAGCTCTCTGAAACCATGGAGGAAGTAGTGATGACCCCTTCACTCTTGCATCCTTCAGGCCTCTAAAGCCAGCACAATGTGAATGAAACTACCGAGTTTGGCTACAAGTTTGGGATGGACCCTGGCCTATTTCAACCACATTTGCAACTTTTCTCTGCTCTGGACATTTTAGAGTAGAAAACCCATTTGGTATTTTCCTTTCAAAAGTTGGAGGTATAGCAGGGTGTGGTCTTGCCCTGAAGGTACTCTTCCCATTGTTTACTTGTAAATATCTAGGCCTCTCCTTAATCACTTTAATTTCATCAATGGGATCCTCTCTTTCACATGCCTTGGCTCCAATATTAAATCTTCCTAGTGCTCTTTTCAGATCCAAACTGTACATTCTGCATTTCTTTCTGCCCCATTTGCTCTTTTTCACTGTAGATCTGTATAATATTCAGCATTAAAAGCCATGCCACCATTTCTACATTAGGCTGTCTTGAAATATCCTCCTCCAAAGAATTAGTCCATTACTTTTCAACTTAGCCTCAGACAAGCATTTGGGCTGTGGGCAAACTCCTGCCAGACTCCTTGACAAAAAATCCCAGTTGCTGTTTAAGTCTTTATTTTCCTCTGGAAATACTTTTCAGAAATGCTTTCTTCCAAGCTTCTACTAGAATGGCCTGTTAAGCTCTGCTTACAGTAGTAGACAGTTTTTTCTAGCCCAAAGTTCCAAAGTCTTCCACATTCCTCCAAACACCCACATGGTCAGGTTCTTCACAGCCAACACCCCCCTCTTGGTAACAAAAACTGTATTAGTCACTTTTCTGTTGCTGTGATAAAACACCATGACCAAGGGAACTTTTTTTTTTTTTTAATTTACCCAAACAGTTTATCATTGACTGTATGCTACTTATTTGGGAAGTAAACTTAAACTTAATTCCTTTAAATTGTCCTACAAGTAAAAGAAAGTGTTACAAGGTGATATTGTGTAATTCAGAAAAAATATGGAGATCATTTGTGGTACCTTAACCCCAAAGTTATTGTTGGAAGTTCAATACAAATTATAAATAAAACAATTAACATTTTATATTCCCAATTAGTTCAAATGTATTATCATTTTCACCAAAACCTACAACCAAATTTAACTAAACAGCTCACTAAGCCTTAAAATATCCTATAATATATGGACAAAGCTTGGGCAGAGTTGAATACCTGCCAAATAAATTTTACCCAATATACGCTTTGCTCTTTAAAGATATATGATTAGACTATGACTTCAGAGAAATCAAGTCCATTAACTTATATGGTTTATTTTGTATTTCTGTGTAAATCTCTATTGAAATACCTCTCTATATAAATATATGTTATTTTTAAGTATACCCTTTTAAACTGCAAATCTTACAGAGTGTATTTTAATGACTATCTTCCTCCAAGCTCTTGGCCTTCTTCAGGCCTGGCATGAAAACCTGCTTTAAAGACTTTTCAGTATCTAGCTTTTTTTTTTTTTTTTTTTCTGATGAGCACAAGCATCCTTCACATAAAACCAATTTGCAAGCAGTGCTGCACCCAACATACAGCCCAAGGGTCCCACCATCCACTGAGGGGCTTATATGTACAATCAAGCTGATCAAATAAGTGTCCAGTCTATATTGCTGTAGTTTTACCATTCACCCCAATCGTAGCCCTTACATTCTACCATGCCCCCTCTTCGCAAAATAGTCCCTAGGCTTAGAAAAGGGGCACAGTGGCGAGAAGCGAGAACAGTCTACTTTCTTGGATGTCGTTTTTGGACTCTTGATCCAGTTCTGGTCTGTTTCCTTTTCATGGGCTGACATTTGTCCAGAATAACCTTTAATCCTACTAATGAAGCACAAGTTAATTAGATATATAGGTTATTTAAACAGTACTAATTGTTATGGTAGGTTACTTTGTTATAGACACACATTATGTTTGGATGGTATGCTAATCCATGAATTATATTTTCTGTTAAAAATAACAGGTCTTACTGTGGCTTATAACTTCTCCTAACCACTAGAGGGATGTAAGCTTGTGGCATAAGCCGTGAATTATTCCTCCAAGGGGAGAGCTAATAGCCATTAGTTTTGGATATACAGACATGTGGCTGCCACTGCTGCACAGATTTCCAGGCAGGTGAGGTGTAGCTGATGCTGACGGAGGAGTCTTGCTTGACTCAAGATAACCAGTTTTGCTTTATTGGTTTAGTGGCCTTTGGTAACACTCTCTGGCATTCCAGAGACCAACTGTACACTTGCAAGTGTGGTCTCAATAGATCTTTTCCATGTTTGCATCAGGTCTTCGACAGCAGGGCCTTATCACCTCTCTTCTTGCAGGTATCCCAGTTTACAGGCAAGAAGTCTTTACCTTTGGCGGGGGGGGGGGGCTTGGATCCCCTGGCTAACATCTCCTGACCAAGGGAACTTATAAAAGGAAGAGTTTATTTGAGCTTGGGATTGACGGTTCCAGGGAATCAGAGTCCATTGTGGTGGGAGGCATGGTGGCAGGGGCTGGAGCAGAAAGCCAAGGTTCACATCTTCCAATGAGCACCGGAAGAAGAGAGAGAGCCACTGGAGACTAATGTCTGAATACTTGAAGCCCATGGGGGACATTCTCATTCAAACCACCACACCAGTGAATTGTGGATCCATCAGATTAAGGGATCGGTGCTCCCTAAGTAGAGGTAAAGCTTTAAGGATAATCAACCCTTTAGCTTGGGTGAGGCTGCGTCCAACTCTTAAACAGGGTTTAGATAACAGCATGATGCCTGTGAAGTCACCCATGGGCTGCAGAATAACCAATTTTGAAAAGGTCAGCAGCCTTTCAGAATAGCTATCAGCTTTGTTGGCCGTCTTAATATCCAGGTTGGGCCAACAGCCCTCCTTCTTCAGTGGCAGCCCCCACAACTCATGACACCTGTTGTCATGAGCATACAGTGTCTGCTTGTCAGTGCTCCATCATGATGAGGAAGTGAGCTGACAGCAGGCATTTGTGTGCTCGCACACTCATGAATACAAAAATGCTTGTCCCATTTCCCATATAAGCCTATGGCTTATTTTCCTGTACTTCTAGTGAACTATCTAATTGTAAATGTACTTCTGGTATAACTTCCTGTATTTGAGGGGGAGCAACTGGAGAAAAACTTGGCATACCAAAATATAATCTTGTCTGCTAATATAATTCTATACATATGTGGCTTCAATTGGAAAAAGAAAAGATTAAAATGATACCTTACCTTTCATACAATCCATTTAAGACATTACAAGAATCAATCATTATAAATACACAGAAATTAAATCATCTTGAAAATAAGATCCGAAGTATGCTTAGAACCTACACATGTCCTAGTCTTCAGTCTCCATCCAAAAGCTGTCTGGCTTCTAGTGGCTTTTGCAAGCTGCATTCCCAACAACAGCCAAAAGCAAGAAAATGCTAATAAGGGGATTGGGGGGCTGGGGAGGTGGGTAAAACTACATGCTGTGCAAGCCTGACAACCTGAGTTTGATCCCTGGGACCCACATAAAAAGCCAGATGTGGAGGCATGTACACGTAATCCCAGCCACTCCTGTGCATAGATGGGGGCCAGAGAAAGAATGGCCTGCAGGCTCACTGGGCCAGCTAGCCTGGAGAGGCACAAGAGAGAGCTTGCTCAACAAGGTGGGAGGCCTCATTCTGAAAGGTTGTCCTTGGACCCCCCCCACAAGCATGCCATGGTGCATGTGCACACACATGCACACAAAAATAATAGTTTTAAAAGAAAATGTTATCAGTATAAATCATTACAAAAAAACTTGTTTATACATTTTTAAAAGGTGGATATTAATAAATCTGAAGGAAGCCTGTTTAGGAATTTCTGTAATACAGCTGTAAAAACTTCAAAACACGGGCTGGAGAGAGCATTTGCAGCAGCATGCACATGCCCTGGGTTCAAGCCCCAGCACTACAGCAAAAAACAGAATCAAAATACATATGACAACGTCTTCAATTCTGTCATTCCAGATAAACACATGAGTTAAAATCATAAGAGGTAATTTTTTTTTTTTTTTTTGGTCTTTTTAGTGGTTATGTTTTCTATATCCAGTCACCCTGTCCCCAGTGATAGCTGTTTGGACCAGGAACAGAAGTAATTAAGTAAAATAGAGAATTTGATGGTTCATGACCTCTAAACCTGCAGGAGATGACTTGATAACTTGAGAGCATAATTTTCTGGGCTACATAGTTATAGAAAATTGTCAATATATTACATTTCTATTGAATTTCATGAACCACTGCTATGTCTTAATGAAATCACTGCCTACTCAGCTTCCTCTGCCTGAGCAACCTTAAAACTTTAGCCTGGGAAGTGCAATGCATTAGCTCACTACAATTCCGCAGGAGAAACGCTTTGCCAGCTTTTTTTTTTTCTGCAGGTTACACGTTACGACTTACTTTGCCAACTCCTGTGGTGTGATGATAAGGAAATGGAAGGTAATTAGATATATATTGATACCTATGAATTCCTCATGAGTAGTAGCTCCGAGGCTATACTTTGCGTGCCTCGCCGCAACATTATTCAATTGTGTGTATTTCAGCTTAGTATATTTATTTATTTTTTTTAATTTACTTTTTATTTTGATGTTTGTGCCTGTTGGTACATTATTTTCCATAGGCGCAGTTATAATGGCAGTATTGCTCTTTTCCCTTGAAGCACCATGCTCCCCCCCCATCCCAGCTTTATGTATTCTGCGCCAACAACTGTCCTTGCATCTTTCATGGTTTTTTTTTTCTATGTTTTTCGCTATAAGTGATTAATACCTATGAGTATAGTCATCCTAGTGAAATACCAATCTGATCAGACTTGCTGTGCCGCCAAAAATCTCCCCCCACTTTATGGCCCACTTATCAGTGGGGTTGCGTTGGGGTACGGTTGTTTGGTTTCATCAAGTTTGATTCATCAAGATTATGAGTGTCAAGTACTACATCGCCTGGTAGTTTTTTACCAGTTCACACCCCAATTAGCCCTTATCATTTACCATGCCCCCTCTTCGTTCAAAATGACGTCCCTATGCTTAGAAAAGGGGCACAGGTGGATGAGATAGTAATTAACTGTCCTCTCTTCTCTGGAAGCTTGTTGAACTTGGATGTCTGCGTCCATTGTCTGGCTGTTTTCCTTTCATGGGCTGAATCTAGTTTGTAAGGTATGTAACTTCGATCCTTAATATATTGAGCGTCAAGCAAGTAGTATACATAGGTATTTTAATGCCTTGCACTAATAGCTATGTTTAGGTTACTCTTTGGCATAGACACATATGTTTTTTTTTTTTTTTTTTTTTTTTTTTTTTTTTTTTTTTTTTTTTTTTTTTTTATTTTTATGCATATGAGTCTTTTACCTGTGGCTATATCACATTCTACTAACCTGTAGAGGATTGTAGGCTTGTGCCTGCTAGCGCATCGGGTTTTTATTACTTCCAAGGATGTTTGATGAGCACCAATTGCAAATTAGATTTGGGATATTACAGGCATATGGCTGCCTCTGCTATATAGTATTTCCAGGTAGGTGAGTGTGTAGCTGGTGCCTTGACGGTGGATTGGAATCTGCTTGATCTCATGGGAGACGTATTTTGCTTCTGTTAATTGTTGAGTGTGCCTTTTTGGTTAACACTCTCTGCATTCAGAGGCATCTGTAAATTAGTGACAACTATTATAGAGGTAATCTCTTAATAAAACCGGTTTTAAATGTTAAACAATGCTTTCTTTAAATTGACTTAATCGTGTAATAAGAATATGAAAAGGATCTATACCTCTGTTCATGACCAGTAGTATATATACTTAAAGTGTTCTTGGGCTATTTGCACTGAGGTGCATAATATATTAATACAAGAGAGTTTTGTTATCAGAAATGGATTATTTTGCTAAGGAGATGTTGGCCATGGGGATCCAAGCCCCTCTAAAGGTAAGGGCTCTTTGCCCCTAAATTGGGATACCAGCAGGAGTGTATTGTTTTACGGCGCGATATGACCTTGCTTGTCCGCAGGACTTTGGCTGTTTTTAACATGGGGAGGGTATTGTATTTGAGTCAGTTATATATTTATATAGACATAAAATTTGCCTTTGTTACTCACTTTTGAACTACTTCTTTATTTTCTTTGTGAGTACTTTCTTGATAACGATATGTTAATGCCATTTTGATTGATTACTATGGATGAATCATTTCATCCCTAAATTAGGTCCTATACACGAATGCATTGCATTAGCCTTTTATATATATGGGGAGCAGTAGTGTTGATATGTGTCTGGTGTGTGCATGCGTGTGTATTATATGTTTCTCTTATGGCACTATATTTGAAACAATATATTTCATTCAACATTTCCCAATTTNTTTGTCTTTTTGAGGACAGGGTCTCTCCTAGCCCAGGTGTTCTAAAAATCACTATTGTAGACAGGCTGGCTTTGAAATCTCACAGAGATCCGTCTGCCTCTGCCTCGAGTGCTGCGGATTAAAGGCTGTGCCCCACCGTGCCCAGCTGAAGTAATTTTTAATAAGAACTCTTACAACCTAGGGCTGGAGAGGTAGGTCAGTGGTTAAGTGCCTCCAACATTGTATGATGTGAAAATAAAACCTGCCCCACTTAGCTTTCAGGAATGCTTTGAGAATCAAATATGATGCATTAAGTTCTTTTAGTTGTAACTTAATACATTATTCTTACTATTAAAAAAATTCACAGCACTTAAAAATTATATTCTGAGGGCTGGAGAGATGGCTCAGTGGTAAAGAGCACTGGCTGTTCTTAGAGAGGACCTGGGTTCAATTCCCAGCACCCACATGACAGCTAACAATCATCAGTAACTCCAATGCCAAGGGATCCAATGTCCTCCTCTGACTTCTGTAGGTACAACACTGGTGTACTTACATACATGCAGGCAATATATACACATAAAATAAAAATAAATAAAATATCAAAAAATTATCTTATGGACTGGAGAATACATTTCTGTAATATATGAGGCCCTAAATTCAATCTCCAGCACCATTAAAAAAAAAAAAAAGTAGATTCGCTTCCTCAAACATTGGAGAGCTCTTCTTCTCCTCACTTCCCTTTTCTCCTCCTGCCTGCCCCCCCCCCCTTTTTTTTGTTTTTTTTTGAGACAGCATCTCCCTGTAGCCCAGCTGGCCTGAAACTCACTATGTAACCCAGGCTGGCCTTGAATTTACAGAGACCGCGGACCGCCTGCCTCTGCCTCCAGAGTTCTGGGATTAAAGGCGTGCATCACCTAGCCCAGCGAGAGAACTCTTTTATAAAACTGATACCATTTTCCCAATACCACTAATGTATTCTTAGATTTTTCTCAACACTTACTCATTAAAGATAAAGATTTTACTGAACAAATTTCCTTAGGAACAATGTTTCATGCCACTTTCAGAACCAAGTTTCTAGCAACCTGATTTTGATAGGGTATTGCTTCTCAAAAAGATCTAGAGGTTGAGTTAGAACAAAAGGCTCTGCAAAACAAGAAAATTAGTTACTAAGAAAATTTCTTGGCTCTTGACTCTTATGAGGGAAATCTATTTTTTTTTTAATTTTTTAATTTATTTCGGTATTTATCAATGTATGTCTGCATGAGGTCTGTGCACCCGTCGTGCAATGCGCGGGAGTAGAGAGAGGTCTCAGATTCCCCTGAACTGGAGGAGTTCTCCTGGAATTGGACTTTCAGACGGCTCTCGGCGCCATGTGGGTGCTGGGGATCGAACCCAGGTCCTCTTAAGAGCGGTCGGCGCTCTTAACCGCTAGGCCATCTACTCCAGCCCCGGAAACTATTTTTTATTAAACATCAAAGTTAAGCTACTAATATCTTCAGGGAATATATTATATAATATATATATTATCTTATATATTATATATTTATATTAGGAAATCTCTAAAGATCTGCTTGTAAACCCAGCTAGAAAATGTTACAAACTATAAGTTGAGAGCCACTGCCTGAGGCCTGGGAAGGAAAGCTTCAGGTCCCAGGAATTATGTAGCCCTTTGGCAAGTCAGTAACATGGCAGAAATCCCATCTTGTCTCTTTCCAATAAATCATCCTCGTGCAATGGATTTTATTAACAAAATTAGAAAAAAAATAATACACACCTGATTTCTTCCACATTGATTATACAAACTGAAGAGCTGTAATTTTGTTAGGGATATTCATTAGAATCAGTAGCAACAATTGTGGTGGTTTGAATGAGAATGTCCTCCATAGTCTTCAAGTATTTGGACATTTGTCCTTGGTTGGTGCAATGTTGTGGGAGGATTTAGGTGGTGTGGCCATGCCAGAGTAAACACGTCACTGGGGTGGGCTTTGAGGAGTTCTTAAGCCTTGTGGGATTTCCAGTCATACTCTGCTTCTGTGCCTTGCTTGAAGACCTGAGTGGTTAGCTTTCTGATCCCACTCTGGCTACCTCCCCACGCCTCCCACCGTGATGGATTCTAATCCTTCTGGAGCTGTCAGTAATAAGCTCAAAATAAAACTCTTCTATCCTAAAGCGCCCCTGTCATAGTGTTTTACCACAGCAACAAAAAAGTAACTAAACCCAAAGTTGGTGCCAGAAAGGGGCTGTTGCTGTGAAGAACCCAACCACGTGGGTTCTTGGAGGAACATGGAAGACTTTTTGAAGTTTGGACTAGAAACAGCCATTGATTGCTATAAGCAAAGTTTAATGTAGTAGGAGCTTTCTAGTAGAAGCCTGGAAGAAAGTAGTGCTGAAAAACAATTAGTTCCAGAGGAAATAGGACAAAGCAACTGGAATATTTTAGCAGAGTCTGGCGTGCAGTCTACCCACGCCCCCAAGAGCTTGCCTGAAGCTAAGCTGAAAATTAATGGACTAATTTCTTTGGCAAATTTCAAGACAGCCTAATTAAAAAATGGTGGCATGGTTATTAATGGTGAATATTATGCAGTCTCTACAGTGAAAAAGAACAAGCAGGTAAGCAGCTCCATGGTCTGTGCTCAAGGTTACTGTCCCTGAGTTCTGCTTGGCTTCCCATGATGATGGACTTTGCTTGTAAGCCAATAAACCCTTTCCTTCCCAGGTTGTTTGGTCCAGTTTTTATTACTGCAATAGAAAGTAACTAGAAAAAAAATCAAGGTTAAATTACAAATATTACTGACCTTGTTTCCTAACTATGCTCTCAGGCCCAAGCTTAAGTGTCTAACAGAATGAGTATGAGTCTGGTTACCAAGCATAAGTGCCATGAGCAAAGGTGTCCCCAGAGTAGACCAAGACCTACCAGTAAATAAGTCTGTTTACCCACATCCAGCCACTTCCTCTTTCCTGTGGTCCAGTGCTTTATTACGGTTACCACGGTGGCAACATTCAACCCTAACTTAACAGTTCACGGAAGTACAAACTAACTCTCAATTTAAAAGCCTATACAGGGACTGGGGTATACAGCCCAATGGTATAGATCATGTTCAGCATGCAGGTAGCCATGAGTTTGGTCCCTAACACCAAAACAACAACAAACAACAACAACAACAACAACATCTCCAGATGTAAAATTAAGGAGAGGGTCCTAAAATTCAATTTCAGTGTTAAAAATTTGTAGGCTTCACCCATCAGGGCAAATATGTATTTAACATGGACATTACCATTCTTCTTTCCAGGATGAAATGGAGATAAGAATGCAATTACCATTACTCCTAAATGAAACACAAGAACAGGCTATCTATACATCTTACAAACATCTTTTACAGCACCAGTAAATCTGAATAGAATCTTGGCTATTGCTTTCTATGTGGTCCTGGCCATACCCTCATCTGTAAAGTGGAGAGTAATACACAATATATTTATTGTTAAAGTCATAATACCTTCAACTTAGAGGACTCAGTAAGGCTCAATGAGATAAGGAATAAGAAACATGATATTACCTGTAAACAATAGTCCCTATACACAAATAATTAACTTTGTAGTCCACAAAACACCAACTCATAAATATGAGCAATTATTATACTTTCATCTTTTAAACATCTGAATTGAATCGTTCATGCTTACACAGCCAGCTCACCCCCAGCCCATCATACTACTTTTGATTATTCTTTGATATTCATTACATGTTACAATATATCTTGATCATATCCACCCAACCCCCATTCTTTTTTTAAATTTATAACTTTATGTATGATATATTCTGTATGCATGTAAATTCACCAGTCATGCAATGCCCATGGAGGTCAGAAGAGTTGTATTCTGATTCCTGGAAACTGGAGTTGTTATATCTGTGGTGCTAGGAACTGAACCCAGTGTCCCCTGCAAGAGCAGCCAGTGCTCTAACTGCTGAGCCAAATCTCCAGCCTCGTCATTTTTCTAATGGTATAGAAATCACTGAAAAGTTTATCTGCTTATCCTCCAGTGACAGCCATATTGGCTTCCTTTATCATAGTAGGCAAAAATATAATAAGGAACATAGTCAAAATACTATACCTTCCTGTCTTTTGACCATATGGTAGAATCATATATAAATCCTAAGGCTTTATACATCATACTACTTATGTGGTGTGTGTGTACACGTGTGCACACGTGCACAGGTGTGCTTGCCTACAGATGTACACATGGAGGCAGAGGTCAATGGTGGGTATTTTCTTCCATCACCCTTCACTTGTTTGTTTGAACCCTTATCTTCACGAACTGACTAGACTAGCAAGCCAGCAACCTCTAGGGATACTCCAGTATTTGACCCCCAGAGCTGGATTACAGGTGTGCACTGCCGCCCCCTACCACCCTGATACTTTTATGTGGTACTGGGATCTGCATTGAACCATTCATGCTTACTACACAGCAAGCTCACCCCCAGCCCATCATACTGCCTGTTTAAAAAGCAGCACTAGGAAAAGAACAGACAAAAGGCAGCACTATGCAGTTATTGAGTTTTGGAAACCACAGAAATGTTAGTCCCAACACTATTAGCTATATGAATTTAAGTACATTTGTAACCTTACTTTGGCTTCAAGTTTCCTCAACTGTAACTAAAATCTTATCTTACCATAGTTATTGTGGTGAAAAAACAATATATCTACATAGTGGAAAGCACTATACTCAAAATATAGTTGTGACAACCCACTGTATTAGAAAGAGGCAAAATCCCTTTCAAAAAGTGATGGTCTTGAAAAGGGCAGGCTAGGAAGAAATCCATGCAAGTAGCAACGATGTGAGCATAGTAAAACTGGTGACATTCCAAACCAGGGTAAGAAAGGTGTCTTTTCATGAGGAGGACCCTTTGAAACAAGTCTTACAGGTACACGAATGTCTGTTTATTTAGTCATTCTAACAGAGACTTATAAAAATGGACTTTATCTACAATGTCTTGTGATTTTAAAAACAATTAAACTAAAGAACCTTAATAGTCATCAAGACCTATTATGACATTAGAAAAATGGAAATAGGAGTTGAAAAGCAGATCCATGGAACAGAGCATTCTTAACAGAGTAAGGCTGTGGTAATCTGATGTATTACAGAAGTAAACTGTGGGGCACAGAAAGAGGATGTTGAATAAAGGGTGCCAGGCCAGTTGTCTCCATGCAAAATACAATGTTAATCCCTAACTTGCATGATACACAAAAGTCAACTCAAGTGAATGGTAGAAATATGAAAAGTACTGGGCGGGTGGTGCACGCCTTAATCCTGAGCACTGGGACGGCAGAGGCAGGTGGATCTTTGTGAGTTCAAGGCCAGCCTGGTCTATAGAGCAAGTTCCAGGACAGCTGAGGCTACAGGAGACCCTGTGTTGAAAAGACAAAAAAAAAAAAAAAAAAAAAAAAAAGAAAAAAAAGAAAAAGAAAAAGAAAAGAAAGTATTAGAGAACCAGAAGCAGCTTTAAGATTTTTTAAAAAATGCAAATGTTTCTTAAACTAAGCAAAAAAAAGCCTTAAATGTATTAGAAAAGGATGACAAAATGGAACTTCTATCCATTTTTAACCTGTGTCATTAAAGAATGAAGCAGCTCTTTGACTTCCTGTGCTCATTTGTGAAAATTAACACCTTGGCTTTATGCTCAGCCACGGCCACCATGCCTCCCACCACAATGACTCTGATTCCTTGGGGCCATCAATTGTAAGCTTAAATAAATTCTTCCTTTTATAAATTTGCCATTGGTGATGGGTTTATCACAGGCAACAGAGAATGTGACTAACACACTAGTTGGTACCAAGAGAGTGGGTATTGGCTGTTGAAGAACCTGACCATGTGGGTGTTGAGAAAATGTGGAAAAGACTTTGGCAAACTTTGGCTGAGAAAAGTTGTTGACTACTGTAAAGCAGAGCTTAATGGGCCATTCTATTAGAAAGCCTGGAAGAAAAAGCATTGCTGCAAAAAAAATGTAGTTCCAGAGGAAACTAAGGACTTAAGCCAGCAAACTGGATATTTTGGCAAAAGAGTCTAGCACAGTTGCCCACAGCCCAAATGCTTGCCTGTGCTAAATTTGAAAAGCAATGATTAATGTCTTGTGGAGGCGATATTTCAAGACAAGCAATATAGAAATGGTGGCGGGCTATTAATTGTGAATATTATGCAGATCTAAATGAAAAAGAGCAGATGGGCAAAAAGAAATGTAATAATGTACAGTTTGGATTGAAAAGTGCATGGGAATATTAAAGGTGGGGCCAAAGCAAGTGAAGGAGAGGATCCTTATAAGAGGCCTAGCTATTTACATATAAACAATGGAAAAATGAGATTAAAGTGATTAGGAAGAGGCCTAGAGATTTCAAATGAACAACAGAAAAAGTACCTTCAGGGCAAGACCACCCCAGCTAAGCTCCAAACTTTTGAAAGGAAAATACTGAAAGGGCAGAGAAAGTTTGTGAAGTGTGGTTGAATTAGGAACAGTCCATCCCAAACTTGCGCGCAAAACTCAGCAGTTTCATTCACGTGATGCTTAGAGGATTGCAAGAGTTGAAGGGTTCGGTCAGATTTTTCCTCCTGGTTTCAGAGAGCCACAAGGCAGCAGGGGCACACTCACTGAACAATGAAGGCCCTGATAGATGTCATTATGTGAAGCTTGGTTGGCAGTGGAGCCCCAAGAAGACATTCAAGATGCCAGAGCTGTGAGAATATTAGCCAAGGAGAGCTGATACAGGGAATGGAACCAGCCTAAGAAAGATGTATGTTGCGAGCAAAGCTGGAAGAGCAGACATCGTAACTCCATCTGTGTTTGAACTCTTCAACTGCGTTACCAGATTGTGCCCTCACACTGTTCGTTTTTGTCTTATTCACCACTCCTCCATGTGTCAGATAGATTCCCACTCAACTGGCCAATGCTCGGCATATGTTGCTACCTGACATTCACAGCTCCATTGGGTTCTATACAGACTGCCATTCTTCTGTGCCATCACACGTGGCCTCATTTGCTGGTTTTGGCATCAAATTCTGCTCTCCACTTTTGTCTGGATCATTACTTGGTCCACTATCAATCACATGATCCCGTTGCATCATCACCTTAGTATTTCTCCACTTGTTTCCTACTCAACATGTCTGCCATTCGCCTCCTCACATTGTTACCATCTTCGTGCTCTTCTTGTTACGTGCGGCAGGTTTCCAATATCCACATCAGCCGGTCCAGTGGTGTGCCCAACACAACTGCTCCATTACTGTGTCCCCAGCACGACTATACTCCATTCTGTGGCCACACTTTGCTCATTTTGTGCCGCCCTCACGCGTAGATAGCTACAATTTGTGACTTACATTGCTCCACTTTGCGATCACACTGCTCCATTTGTGGTCAACCGACACTGGCTCCATTTTGGCTGTCCACACTTATCCTTACATTATGGTTTGTGCCTATTTCTACACGTGTTTGCTTCCAGGCATTGTGCCCTCACACTGACTCATTGTGCCATCACAACAGCCTATTGTGCCAGCTTCACTATACATGATGCAGATCCTCAACAGCTGCTTCACATGTGGTGACTACTCTACACCGTGAACATCCATTTTGTGTAACCTAAACCTTGGGTGACATTCTGGTGTCCCTCACACTGCTGCACTTCTATTGTGCCTCTCACTCTTAGAACTTTCGCGATAATGTGCCATGGCCACAACTCTCCTTTGGTGTCATCAACAACTTGCATCCCATTTGATGACTCGCGGTGGTACCAACTCTGCTTCCTTACTTTGCCACTCTTCACTTGTACCATTTAGCAATTCACACATGCCTCCACTGTGTCAACACGAGCCTCAGGGTGTTATTTTTAGACCAACTCTGACACACATCGGGCCATGTGTTCATCACATGTCCTTCCATTGTTTAGCCTCTTTCATAAACTGGTGCCATTGTGCCATAGTATCATCCATAGCTCCCAATTTGGTGCCCAGCACCACTGCTCCACTGTGTTCATCACACAGCTCCATTGTGGCGCATCACTCAGCTCCATTGTGAAAGCACAGTCGCTCCCATATGTGTCATCAGTGACTGCACTCTCATGGGTTGCTACATCACACAGCTCCCTTTGTGTCATCACACTGCTCCATTTGTGCCCTTACCCACTGTTCCACTGTGCCCTCTCCCTGCTCAATTTAGCAATCCACACTGCTCCACTGTGTCATATCACTTTTCAACTGCGTCATCACACCTGCACCACTGTGTCAATGGCACACTGCTATCCATTGTCCTTCATACGTGTGGCCTAGTGACCATCAACATAGGTCTTCCATTGTGCCCACACACTGACCTATTGAATGTTCTGCTCACTCTACACAGACTAGTCGGCCATTTTTTGCCATCCACTGCTCACGATTTTGTATTCATTCAGCAATTCAACTGCTCTCATTTGTGCCATCACACTGCCTTCCCATCTTCACGGCTATACGGACTGCTCTACGTTCGTCGCCCCTCATAGTGCTGCTCCACTTTTTGGCCATACACTCATCGTTTGTTCCACTCACAGAGTGCTCCATTTTATGCCTCTGGCTCCAATCTTTTCTCCTTTGTGCCGCTCACAGTGGGCTCGGCAAGAGTGACATGCACACTGCCGTCCATTGTGTTCATAACACGTGTCCTCCATCATGTGCCTATTCACACTGCTCCACTATTTCAACGCTGTGGCACTCTGTGGAACGGATCACACTCGCTACAGTCTTCGGTCGGTAGAGGACACTGCCTTTTTGTGCCCTCACGCTACTCTATTCTTGCCATCTGTCAAATGCTCCATAGTGCCCTCCACCGAGCTCGTGGCTCCATTTACCCCACACTGCTCTCATTTGATGCGGCCTCAAGTGCTTCCATCTTGCTGTCATCTTTCACACTGGCTCACGTCTATCTATTACTACTGCTCCCTTCTCTATTTGTGCCATGCATACTACTTCCATTGCTGCTCTCAACATTAATGCAACATCTCAGGTATGTGCAACCTCCTAACTGTCCACTTTTGTCCCTCACAATGTGCTCTCCACTATGTGACTATTGCCACTGCTCCTTGTGTCATCACAATCTCCATGTGTCAACACACTGCTCCCCTTAGCCATCACACTGCTCCATTGTTCCCTCAGCCTGCTCCATTTTGCCACTCACCAACCCTGACTTACTGTTGGCCTTCACCCCTCGCTCCATCTCGATGTCACTTAAACAACTCCATATTGTGCACCCATTCACTATGCGTGCATTCCCATTTGGATCATCACCTTGCTAAACTCTTATACATTCATCTCTCCCTCCAATTTCTCTATCCTTAAGCACAATTGCAACTAATTAGTGCCCAGTGCTGGTCTCCCATTGTGCGATCATCATGCTCACTTTTTATGCCCATACAAACAAACGCAAATCCATTCACTGACTCAAGATGCTCCTTTGTGCCCTCACCTTGCTTCCATTGTTGCCATCACACTGCTCCATTAGAGTCTAACAGAGTGCAACTGACATCCATTGTGACCTACAACTGTGACTACAATATAATAAGCACCCTCACTTTTTCCTTATCTCCCGTCACACTGCTACGATCAGGTCCTGTCCATCAGCCTCTCGACACACGCATGGTGTGCCATTACACTAGCACTCGATGTCCCATCAACACACATGCTTCACATTTTTTCATCTACAACTACTCCATTCTGCCCATACGACACAATCCTCCTAATTTGTGGCCCTCTCAGCGCTAGATGTCCAAATTTCCCATCAACACAGCTTCCATTTGAGTGTCCACACACTGTCTTCCCACACATTGTGCTCTCACTTTGCTCATTTGTGTAATCACAGTTGTACATGGGTGTGAAAGGTCACACTGTACAATTGTCATCACATACTGCTCATTTTGCCATCACAGTGTTGACTTCTTTTGCCTTCAAACTGGGCTCCACTGTGTGCGATACTCATATAGCTCTCATGATGCATACACAAATGCTCCATTGATTCCCTCCGACTCTACTTGTGCACTCAATCTTGTGTCATCACACACACGGTTCTCAATATTTGTGACACCCAACAAATGCAATATATTGTGTCATTACAAACTGCTCTATGTGTGTCCCTCAACACTGCTACCAAATTTGTACGGGGCCCCTTCACACTGCTCCCACTCTGATGTACCTCACACAGGATATGAGCATTATTCCCTCAACACTGGCTCCAATTATGCACGCGTCCAATTGCTGCTTGTACCAATTGTGTAAACACCAGTAAATCCATTGTGTCAATACAGCTTTTTCAGCCATTGTGCCCTCACGTGCTCTATTGTGCCCTATCACTACTCCATTTTGTTGTGGTCATCCACACCGTTCCATTGTGTCATAACACACATTCACTGTGCCATCACTATGCTCCAATTTGTCATCATAATCCTTCATTTTATATCATGATAGCCCATCACAATGCTCCATTGACACTTTACACTTCTCCATTGTGCCCTCACTCTGCTCCATTGTGTCATCATTACTGCTTCTTTTGTGCGGCAACATTCCTCCAATGTGCCCACCCTCTGCTCCATTGTGCCATACCTGCTGCATTGTTTCATCATGATGCTCCATATTGTCATCACAAGGGCTGCTCGCATCTTCTTGCCCTATACAAAGCTTCATATTATGCCCTGCATAGACAATTCACGATATTAGTTCACACATAACAAACAAGCCTCTCACGAATTTTTGTCAAAACTATCAGTGTCGCGGTCTATTGTGTCCTCATTCTGCTGCATTGTGCCATTTCCACTAGGACCTCCACTGTGCCCTCACACTGCCCAAATTGGGTTGCATCACACAGCTTAAATTGTTGCCAACACACTGCTCCATTGCATCACAACCTGCCCATTGTGTCATCCACACTGCTCCATTGTCCCAAAACACTGCTACATTGTGCCACACACTGCTCAATTGTGACCTCACACTGCTCTATTGTTCCCTCACCACTGTCTTCTTATATTGGCCCCTCAACATTGTACCGACTCTGTGCCATCACCCTGGCTCCATTTGTTTACATCCCTCTGCTCCCAGTTTGTATAAAAAATATAACATCTCGCTTATTTGCCCATCACATATGCCGCCAGGTTGTGCCCTCACACTGCCCATGGTGCCATCGACAGCGTCGTCCAGATCTGCACTCCAAGAGAAGCGCTCCTTTCTGATGACTACACTACTACCGATTGTCCAGTCACTCTCTCCAGGTTTTGCCCTCAGTCGCAGCTCGGCATTGTTGGAAGAACTTGATGCTCCCTATGGTGATGCCCTCACACTGCACCATTGGTGCCCACACACTGCTCCTTTTCTTGCCCTCTCACTGCTCGGCATTGTGCGCCTTCGCACTGTTCATTGTGTCATCACAGGCAAGTTCCTCCATCTCGTGTCACCACACTGCTCAATTTGTGCCCTCACACTTCTCCATTGTGCCATCACACTGATCCATTGTGTCCTTCACACTGTTCCATGGTGTTGCCATCGCATGGCTCCTTTTTGCACTCAAACTGCTCCTTCGTCCTCAGAACCACACACTACCTCCATGTGTATGGTCATCACGAACTGTCCAAGTTGTTCCCCTCTACCTGCTCCAATTGTTAGTTCAACTGACTCGCTCCATGTGTGCCATCACCCTGGCTCCAGTGTGTGCAACCATTTCAGCATGACCTCCATTGTGTCATCAAAAATCTCCTTTGTTTCATCACACTACTCCACTGTGGCATCACACTGCTCCATTGCTTCACCACACTGCTTCCTTTGTGTCATCACTCTGCTCCCTTTTTCCATCACAATATGCCATTATCCCAACACAATGATGCTACACTTCTCCGATAGCCATCAGCACTGCCACCATTGTGCCCTTATCATCTCGCTGCTTCATTGTGTCCTCGCCAATTATTTAACCATGTGTTTAAGGGGGAATAGAAGGTTTTTAATATCACATTTGTATTCTATTTTTACCAAGACTTACAGAGATATCACCATTTTAAAGATATTATATTTTTCTGTGAAGAAGAGTATTTTTGCATAGTATGTCTTGGTATAAAGTCTAAATTGAGCATAAAGCCATGAATGAATCAATGCACCTTACAAAATTGAGATCTTAAGAAATGTATACGTGGTCAAAAAATAACAAAGATTCTATAAGAACCTACCATCATTTCTTGATTTCAATCTCCCAACATTTTCGTCTCCTGTATTCTGTTCTTCTCAGGAGACTGAATGCTTCAGCAAAGTGATCTTCTAATGTGTTAGATTGAGAACTAACTCCTAACTCCTAATTGTTATTGCAATTCTTGACCTGATCTCAAGAGCTAGGAACCCAACCTCTGTCTCTTGGGTGTAACCAGTTCTTACAGGCAGCCTCCAAGTTGACACATAGAGAATATTAGCCACTGAGTGACTTTAAAAGTGTTACCTTAATGAACAGCATTGAATGTAATGTATTTTGAAGCTTGAACTAGATAAATGTACTTTGCTTTTCACTGACAGCAGTTAAGTACAATTTTTTTCTATTCCTTTATTTAGAGCGAAGAAGTGTATTAGTGAAAACGTATAAGAAAGCCCCCATTGGTACATTTTTAATAGCGTCAAGCTGTTAACAGTTGTGTTGTCCCTGGGTATGGGGTGGTGCATGTTGTTAACTGGTCAGTGTAGAATCTCTTGACATAGAGACATTTTTCTGTTACTAGTATCAGCCATGAAAATGCATTTCTAAGCAATTAAGCCTTAACTCCTGCTGATTTGGAAGCTATGAACCTTCAAATTCCCATTCAAATTATTCAACAGTTACCACTGGTAGCTGAACAGAAAGCACAACTTCATTAGGAAAAGCCACAAAGAAACCTATTGTTAAGTTTTACATTTTTCTTTATCATGGGAGAAATGCAAAGCTGTTCACATGGTAAGTGAGTCACATTTAATTCTAAAATTATCTCATTTTCTCTTCAAATTTATGAGGTCTTAGTTATAATATACTTCATGAAGAATGCCAAAAGCAAAATAAAATAAAAGATAACATTAATGGAGAAGAAGAAATATTGAACAAAAGACTAGGGTCATTGATACACTGAACTCTGAGGATTCCTTAATTGTGGGTATGAACTACATATGCACTTGATAATTCTAAAATTAGACAAGAGATATTGGGTAGGTAGAAAATAATTGACGGGGTACTCCAAAGATTTATGGGATAGACCCTCCTCTGCTGTGGCCTTTTGTCACTCACATATAAATAAATCATTGCGGTGATTTTAATAGGGAAGTCTGCTTCTTTATCTCCTTGTAGATGGTAATATGAACTGTGCAGGGAAAGTTTTTTTTTAATCAAGAATTTTTTTTAATTATTCAGGGAATATATATATATATATATATATATATATATATATATATTAGGAAATCTCTGAAAGATCTGCTTGTAACCCAGCTAGAAAATGTTACAAACTATAAGTTGAGAGCCACTGCCTGAGGCCTGGGAAGGAAAGCTTCAGGTCCCAGGAATTATGTAGCCCTTTGGCAAGTCAGTAACATGGCAGAAATCCCATCTTGTCTCTTTCCAATAAATCATCCTCGTGCAATGGATTTTATTAACAAAATTAGAAAAAATAATACACACCTGATTTCTTCCACATTGATTATACAAACTGAAGAGCTGTAATTTTGTTAGGGATATTCATTAGAATCAGTAGCACAATTGTGGTGGTTTGAATGAGAATGTCCTCCATAGGCTTCAAGTATTTGGACATGTTGTCCTTGGTTGGTGGCAATGTTGTGGGAGGATTTAGGTGGTGTGGCCATGCCAGAGTAAACACGTCACTGGGGTGGGCTTTGAGAGTTCTTAAGCCTTGTGGGATTTCCAGTCATACTCTGCTTCCTGTGCCTGCTTGAAGACCTGAGTGGTTAGCTTTCTGATCCCACTCTGGCTACCTCCCCACGCCTCCCCACCGTGATGGATTCTAATCCTTCTGGAGCTGTCAGTAATAAGCTCAAATAAACTCTTCTTCCTATAAGCGCCCCTGGTCATAGTGTTTTACCACAGCAACAAAAAAGTAACTAAACCCAAAGTTGGTGCCAGAAAGGGGGCTGTTAGCTGTGAAGAACCCAACCACGTGGGTTCTTGGAGGAACATGGAAGACTTTGGAAGTTTGGACTAGAAAAGCCATTGATTGCTATAAGCAAAGTTTAATGTAGTAGGAGCTTTCTAGTAGAAGCCTGGAAGAAAGTAGTGCTGAAAACAATGTAGTTCCAGAGGGAAATAAGGACAAAGCAACTGGAATATTTTAGCAGAGTCTGGCTGCAGTCTACCCACGCCCCCAAGAGCTTGCCTGAAGCTAAGCTGAAAATTAATGGACTAATTTCTTTGGCAAATTTCAAGACAGCCTAATTAAAAAATGGTGGCATGGTTATTAATGGTGAATATTATGCAGATCTACAGTGAAAAAGAACAAGCAGGTAAGCAGCTCCATGGTCTGTGCTCAAGGTTTCTGTCCTGAGTTCCTGCCTTGGCTTCCCATGATGATGGACTGTGCTTGTAAGCCAAATAAACCCTTTCCTTCCCAGGTTGGTTTTGGTCAGTTTTTATTACTGCAATAGAAAGTAACTAGAAAAAAAATCAAGGTTAAATTACAAATATTACTGACCTTGTTTCCTAACTATGCTCTCAGGCCCAAGCTTAAGTGTCTAACAGAATGAGTATGAGTCTGGTTACCAAGCATAAGTGCCATGAGCAAAGGTGTCCCCAGAGTAGACCAAGACCTACCAGTAAATAAGTCTGTTTACCCACATCCAGCCACTTCCTCTTTCCTGTGGTCCAGTGCTTTATTACGGTTACCACGGTGGCAACATTCAACCCTAACTTAACAGTTCACGGAAGTACAAACTAACTCTCAATTTAAAAGCCTATACAGGGACTGGGGTATACAGCCCAATGGTATAGATCATGTTCAGCATGCAGGTAGCCATGAGTTTGGTCCCTAACACCAAAACAACAACAACAACAACAACAACAACAACATCTCCAGATGTAAATGTAAGGAGAGGGTCCTAAAATTCAATTTCAGTGTTAAAAATTTGTAGGCTTCACCCATCAGGGCAAATATGTATTTAACATGGACATTACCATTCTTCTTTCCAGGATGAAATGGAGATAAGAATGCAATTACCATTACTCCTAAATGAAACACAAGAACAGGCTATCTATACATCTTACAAACATCTTTTACAGCACCAGTAAATCTGAATAGAATCTTGGCTATTGCTTTCTATGTGGTCCTGGCCATACCCTCATCTGTAAAGTGGAGAGTAATACACAATATATTTATTGTTAAAGTCATAATACCTTCAACTTAGAGGACTCAGTAAGGCTCAATGAGATAAGGAATAAGAAACATGATATTACCTGTAAACAATAGTCCCTATACACAAATAATTAACTTTGTAGTCCACAAAACACCAACTCATAAATATGAGCAATTATTATACTTTCATCTTTTAAACATCTGAATTGAATCGTTCATGCTTACACAGCCAGCTCACCCCCAGCCCATCATACTACTTTTGATTATTCTTTGATGATTTCATACATGTATACAATATATCTTGATCATATCCACCCCAACCCCCCATTTCTTTTTTTAAATTTTAACTTTATGTGTATGAGTATATTGCCTGTATGCATGTAAATTCACCCATGTCATGCAATGCCCATGGAGGTCAGAAGAGTGTATCTGATTCCCTGGAAACTGGAGTTGTTATCATGTGGGTGCTAGGAACTGAACCCAGGTCCCCTGCAAGAGCAGCCAGTGCTCTTAACTGCTGAGCCAAATCTCCAGCCTCGTCATTTTTCTAATGGTATAGAAATCACTGAAAAGTTTATCTGCTTATCCTCCAGTGACAGCCATATTGGCTTCCTTTTATCATAGTAGGCAAAAATATAATAAGGAACATAGTCAAAATACTATACCTTCCTGTCTTTTGACCATATGGTAGAATCATATATAAATCCTAAGGCTTTATACATCATACTACTTATGTGGTGTGTGTGTGTACACGTGTGCACACGTGCACAGGTGTGCTTGCCTACAGATGTACACATGGAGGCAGAGGTCAATGGTGGGTATTTTCTTCCATCACCCTTCACTTGTTTGTTTGAACCCTTATCTTCACGAACTGACTAGACTAGCAAGCCAGCAACCTCTAGGGATACTCCAGTATTTGACCCCCAGAGCTGGGATTACAGGTGTGCACTGCCGCCCCCTCCACCCTGATACTTTTATGTGGTACTGGGATCTGCATTGAACCATTCATGCTTACACAGCAAGCTCACCCCCAGCCCATCATACTGCCTGTTTAAAAAGCAGCACTAGGAAAAGAACAGACAAAAGGCAGCACTATGCAGTTATTGAGTTTTGGAAACCACAGAAATGTTAGTCCCAACACTATTAGCTATATGAATTTAAGTACATTTGTAACCTTACTTTGGCTTCAAGTTTCCTCAACTGTAACTAAAATCTTATCTTACCATAGTTATTGTGGTGAAAAAACAATATATCTACATAGTGGAAAGCACTATACTCAAAATATAGTTGTGACAACCCACTGTATTAGAAAGAGGCAAAATCCCTTTCAAAAAGTGATGGTCTTGAAAAGGGCAGGCTAGGAAGAAATCCATGCAAGTAGCAACGATGTGAGCATAGTAAAACTGGTGACATTCCAAACCAGGGTAAGAAAGGTGTCTTTTCATGAGGAGGACCCTTTGAAACAAGTCTTACAGGTACACGAATGTCTGTTTATTTAGTCATTCTAACAGAGACTTATAAAAATGGACTTTATCTACAATGTCTTGTGATTTTAAAAACAATTAAACTAAAGAACCTTAATAGTCATCAAGACCTATTATGACATTAGAAAAATGGAAATAGGAGTTGAAAAGCAGATCCATGGAACAGAGCATTCTTAACAGAGTAAGGCTGTGGTAATCTGATGTATTACAGAAGTAAACTGTGGGGCACAGAAAGAGGATGTTGAATAAAGGGTGCCAGGCCAGTTGTCTCCATGCAAAATACAATGTTAATCCCTAACTTGCATGATACACAAAAGTCAACTCAAGTGAATGGATAGAAATATGAAAAGTAGCTGGGCGTGGTGGTGCACGCCTTTAATCCTAGCACTTGGGAGGCAGAGGCAGGTGGATCTTTGTGAGTTCAAGGCCAGCCTGGTCTATAGAGCAAGTTCCAGGACAGCTGAGGCTACAGGGAGACCCTGTGTTGAAAAGACAAAAAAACAAAAAAAAAAAAAAAAAAAAGAAAAAAAGAAAAAGAAAAAGAAAAGAAAGTATTTTGAAACCCAGAAGCAGCTTTAAGATTTTTTAAAAATGCAAATGTTTCTTAAACTAAGCAAAAAAAAGCCTTAAATGTATTAGAAAAGGATGACAAAATGGAACTTCTATCCATTTAACTGTGTCATTAAAGAATGAAGCAGCTCTCTTGACTTCCTGTGCTCATTGTGAAATCTGAACCTTGGCTTTATGCTCCAGCCACGGCCACCATGCCTCCCACCACAATGGACTCTGATTCCTTGGGGCCATCAATTGTAAGCTCAAATAAATTCTTCCTTTTATAAATTCCCTTGGTCATGGTGGTTTATCACAGCAACAGAGAAGTGACTAACACACTAGTTGGTACCAGAGAGTGGGCTATTGGCTGTGAAGAACCTGACCATGTGGGTGTTTGGAGAAATGTGGAAGACTTTGGAACTTTGGGCTAGAAAAGTTGTTGACTACTGTAAGCAGAGCTTAATGGGCCATTCTAGTAGAAGCCTGGAAGAAAGCATTGCTGCAAAAAAATGTAGTTCCAGAGGAAACTAAAGACTTAGGCAGCAACTGGGATATTTTGGCAAAGAGTCTAGCCACAGTTTGCCCACAGCCCAAATGCTTGCCTGATGCTAAATTGAAAAGCAATGGATTAATGTCTTTGGGGGCGGATATTTCAAGACAGCCTAATATAGAAATGGTGGCGTGGCTATTAATTGTGAATACTGTGCAGATCTACAATGAAAAAGAGCAGATGGGGCGAGAAAGAAATGCAGAATGTACAGTTTGGATTTGAAAAGTGCACTAGGAAGATTAAAGGTGGGGCAAAGGCAAGTGAAGGAGAGGAACCCTTTGATAAGGAGAGGCCTAGCTATTTACAAGTAAACAATGGAAAAAGTGAGATTAAAGTGATTAAGGAGAGGCCTAGAGATTTACAAATGAACAACAGAAAAAGTACCTTCAGGGCAAGACCACACCCAGCTAAGCCTCCAAACTTTTGAAAGGAAAATACTGAAAGGGCAGAGAAAGTTTGTGAGTGTGGTTGAAGTAGGACAGGGTCCATCCCAAACTTGCAGCCAAACTCAGCAGTTTCATTCACGTGACGCTGGCTTTAGAGGCATGAAGGATGCAAGAGTGAAGGGGTCATCAGTTCTTCCTCCTCGGTTTCAGAGAGCCACCGAGGCAACCCTGAATAAAGAAGGCCCTGATAGGCCATTGTGTGAAGCTGTAAATGTGAAGCCTGGTTGGCAGTGGAGACCCCAAGAAGCCATTCAAGATGCCAGAGCTGTGAGATATTAGCCAAGGAGAGCTGCATACAGGGAATGGAACCAGCCTAAGAAAGAGATGTATGTTGCGAGCAAAGCTGGAAGAGCTGAGCCATCTAATCCCTTTGGAAGTAAAGTCCCAGAAGTTCCACATGGAGCTACCTGACTTGGTGTTTTCCCTGCTGGTTTTTGGTCTTGTTTTGGTCCAGTATTTCCTCACTATGCCTCTATTCCTCCCTTTGGGAATGGGAATGTGTATTCGGCTCCAGTGTATGTTGGGAGTATGTAATTTGTCTTTTGATTTTACAGGAGCTTACAGTTAAGAGATTAGCCTGAATCTCAGAAGAGACTTTGGACTGTAGACTTTTGAATGGAATTGAGACTGGTAAAGACTATGGGGACTTTTAAGGTTGAACTAAATGCATTTTGCATTTTATATGTTCATGAGCCTATGGGGGCCAGGGACTGGTATGTGGTGGTTTGAATGAGAATGTCCCCTATAGGCTGTAAGTATTCAGACATTTGTCCCCAGTTGGTGGCCATGCTGGAGGAAGTATGTCACTTGGGGCAGGCCTATGTCACTTGGGGCGGGCTTAGTGAGTTTAACAAGACTTTCAGTCTCCAGTCTCTCTCTCTCTTGACTTCTTGTGCTCATTGCAAGATGTGAACCTCAGCTTTCTGCTCCAGCCCCGGCCACCATGCCTCTTGCCACAATGGACTCTGATTCCTTGGAACCATCAATCATAAGCTCAAATAAAGTCTTCCTTTCATAAAAAAAAAAAAAGAAAGAAAGAAAAAAAAAAAAGAATGAAGCAGCACGTCACAGGATGGGCAAACATACTTTTAATGGACATGTCGAAGAAAGTATCCACATCTGTGAAGGATGAGAGACTCTTTTTCAAAAAGGTTCTATCAAATCCTTAATAGACAAAAGATGTCAACCAACGCCCCACAAAAGATGAAGAAGCATGTGAAATGGTGGTGTTCATGAGGATAAACAGCTTCCAGGGAATATGGTAACATAGCCTCCACAGAAGTAAAAACAAAAGACAGAATATTGGATACCCAAGAGCGCTAGACAGAGGCCAGGTATGTTAAAAATCATTTTGGGGGGCTGGAGAGATAGCCTAGCGGTTAAGAGCACTGACTGCTCTTGCAGAGGACCCGGGTTCGATCCCCAGCAACCACATGGCGGCTAATAACCGTCTGTAACTCCAGTTCCAGGAGAACTCCAGTTCTAGAGGAATCCGAGACCCTCTTCTGACATCCGCGGCATTGCATGACACGAGCACACAGACCTACATGCAGACAGTACATTCATACACATATAAAAATAAATAAAAAAAAATCATTTTGGAAAACTTTCTGGCACTACCTGCTATAACTAAAGAGAGATACACATCCTGCCAGCTAGTAATTCTACTCCTAGATTTCTATCCCACTGAAATACAAACAGCCTCATTAAGAAAGATGTACTGGAACACTCACAGAAGAATTAACTGTAATAGTGCCAAACTGGAAATTAAGGAAAATTAGATGAGAGCAAATAAATAAATTCATACATTCCTACAATGGAAAACTACTTGGCTTTAAATTCTTAAAGTATTCCATCTTAATGTATTCCATTATAACAACTGCAGGAAGGGAGGGGTGACTCTAACAAATATAATGTTGAAAAAAACAGCACATAAGACACACATATATGTTCTATTTCTATAAAGCTCATAACTAGCTAAATCATCTTTGCTCTCCTAAGTGAAGGTAATGGGTAATGTGGCTGTGGTCATGGTGAATGGAGGCAAGCATGTGACGGTTCCAGAAGTGCTTAGAGTCTTGGTAATGGTATTCCACTGCCTCCAATTCTACTTACATGGGTGTTCACTCTCTGAAAATTTAGGCTGTATACACTGCAGCATGTAAGGATTTTTCTTTTACTATGTACATATTGACTTCAAAATTCTTCAAAACGTGAAAAACATTCTATCAGCACATTTCTGCAAAGATATCTATTTGAGCCTGTGGAAGAGGAGCACCACTGAAGGGGGAGGTGGGGGGAGGCTACCAGTGTGCCTTGGCTACTCACCTTTGTTCTGCAAAGCCATTTGTTGCTTATGTAGTAATGCCACCTCCTGGCCCAGAGCTTTCTTCTGTCTTTCCAACTCATTTTGAAGCACCAAAATTTTTAACCGCAGACATTCGCTTTCTTTTTTCTAAGTAAATAAAAATCACAGGTAAATTTATAGATATAAAAGTCATGGCTTTGAATAATTATACATTCACAATGCCTTAAACCAATAATGGCTAAATACTTATCAAGCCTAGAGATCTCTTGCATAACTTTAATAACCAACAACCATCACTTTAATGGAAAGAATTCAGAAATAAGCAAAGATCAAGAGTAGAAATGAATCTTTTCTAAGAACTTAAATCTCCTGTGGAAGTGAGAGTGGAGGGAACACTCAGAAATACAAGCTGGTTCAATACTCAAAGAATAATGTAGCTCATCACAATAGCAGGCTAAGGAAGAAAAATCATAGGGTAATATCAATTAAGTGTAAAAAATCATCTGATAGCCGGGCGTGGTGGCACACGCCTTTAATCCTAGAACTTGGGAGGCAGAGGCAGGCGGATCTTTGTGAGTTCAAGGCCAGCCTGGTCTACAGAGTGAGTTCCAGGACAGCTGGGGCTACAGGGAGACCCTGTCTCGAAAAGACAAAAAAAAAAAAAAAATCATCTGACAATAAACACTACTTATTCATGATATGAAACTCTATAAAACTTTCAGAGAAGAACAATAATTAGTAAATAGCATCTATGCCAAATCCTAAATCATACTTAATGGTAAGAAACTAGGTGCTCTCCCCTGAGTTCAAGAACAAGACAGGGATGCTGCCTTCATCACTTCTATTTAACAGGTGGATTTGCAATAAGACAAGAAATGAAATGAAGGGCTATGCAGACAAGAAGAGAAGGAATACAGCTGTATAGGTAACAGTGGCAGTCTACACAGAAAACTAAAGAAACAAAAACAACCTCTGGGAACTATAAGCAGTCATTGTAAGGACCAGAGCTCAACTCTTCAAAGCCCTTCTAATGGCAGGTGGGTGTGGCAGCCCACTTGTAACTCCAGTGCCCAGAAGGCAGGAGAAACCAAAGAAGAGACTCCCCTGAGCAAGCCGGCTAGTTAGCCTAGCCACACTGGCAAGTGCTGGATTCAACTGAGAGACCCTGGCTCAATGAATAAAGTAGAGGGGATCAGACCGAGGAAGACTCCTGATGTCAACTTCGGGTCTCTGCATACATACACATGCACACAAATGTGAGCCCCCATACATGTCAACACACATATATACCTATATGCATACTGCACACAAATATACATGTAAAAAAAAGGGGGGGGTTCCTTTTTTCCCCCAATACCTTATCTGAAATTGCCTCTGTATACAGATCTGACATCTTGATTGCATGATGGAGACATGTGTCTGTAACACATGAACATGCTCTATGAATGTGATGGTTAATCCTGGGCGTCAACTTGATTGTACTAAGGAACAAATAAGAGAAAAAGGATCTTCGGATTGGACTACCTCAAGCCAGATGGCCCATCCCAAATGTGGGTGTTACCTTCTGCTGGCAGGCAGTATAAAAGGCCATGGCAGAGGGAGCTGGTCCCTTTTGTTTCCTGCGGCTTGCCTCTCTCTCACTGGTGAGTTTGTCTTGCTGCTGTGATCAACCCTTCGGATCCCAGTGGGTACTGAGACCAGCAGATCTCCTGGAATCCATTGGGCCTTCAGCACCAGACTGGGACTACTGAAACATCCAGCCTTATGGACTGAGCAGTTCCATGGATTCTCAGCCTCTCCAATGCAGCGCGGCTACTGTTGGACTACTTGAGCTCTGTCACATGAGCAAATCAATAAATTTGTATATAGCTATATATTCGTCCTGTTGCTTCTGTTTCTTTAGGGAACCCTGACTAATACAATGAACATGCACATTTCTCTCCTGGTCCTCAATACATGGTGTCAGCAATACACTTTTCATCATTTTCCATGATATAAACATTGACCAAAAAGTGACTTAGCTGTACTTGGCAAACTGTCTCTTTCCAAAATCAAGGAGCCAGTTAAAATAGTAATAGAAAAAAAATTCATTAAATAAATTTAAAATTAATAAGACTTGGAACAAGCTGGCAGAAAATTTTAAAAGGAAGAAGGCAGCCCTCGATTTGTTGTGTAGACACTAAGGAAACTTGGGAACTGCATGGGATACATTGGGGACACGGAGAACGATTCTGGGCACGTGTGTTGAAAGCACTCTGCAGCAATCATTTCTCACCCAGAATGCTTTCTTCTTTATCCCTGAAATACTGATTCTAAACATGTGTTATGATAATCCACTAAAGACAAGCAAGCCAAGAAAAGAGCAGAAACCTTTATTCCAATCTTCATCATTACATTAGGCTTGAAAAATCTAGGAAACACACCTTTACCAATAATGTGCTTAAATAATTTTTCTATAATGTAAACATTGATAACAAACTTATTACATAGTTTAGACTAATCTAAAAATTTTCTGTTTTCTATTAATTTAGATATATATTGTGCTCTGCCAAGCTATTGTATAAACAAAGACTAAAATGTCAATGAGGTTCTAAAATGTGGAAGCAACGAAGTATCCACTGACAGACAGAAAAGCGAAACGTGGGGCTAGAGAGATGGCTCAGCAGTTAAGAGCACCGACTTCTCTTGCAGAGGACCGGGGTTCGATTCCCAGCACCCACATGGCAGCTAAGAACCGTCTTTAACTCAAGTTCCAGGGGAATCAGATGCCCTCTTCTAACCTCCGTGGCATTGCACGACACGGGTGTACCAACCTACATGCAGACAGTACACTCATACACATAAAAAATAATAAAAATTAAAAAGAAAAGCGAAATGTGGTACACAAATCTAACAGAATATTATTCTGCTTTAATTTTTTGATTTATATTTTATGTGTGTGTGCAAGTGTATGCAATATCTGTGGGGGCCAGAAGAGGGTGCCAGATCCCCTATAACTGGAGTTAGAGATGGTTGTTAGCTGCCAGTGGGCACTGGGAACTGAACCTGGGTTCTCTGCAAGAGCAGCCAGTGTTCTTCCACATCCCCAAGGTATGATCAGAATCTTTGGGTCCTATTATATCATTCAAGGGGGAAAATAAATACATTCTTAAGAAGTAGTAAACTTTTTGGTGGTGCATGCCTTTAATCCTAGCACTTGGGAGGGGGAGGCAGGTGGATCTTTGTGAGTTCAAGGCCAGCCTGGTCTACAGAGTGTGTTCCAGGACATCTGGGGCTACAGGGAGACCCTGTCTGGAAAAGCCAAAAAAAAAAAAAAAAAAAAAAGAAGTAAACTTTTAAAAATAAACAAAGACCTAGGTATTCAATTACTTGAACTCGAATTTTCCCACAGGCATGTAAATGGAAGTTTACTTGGGCAGAGAAAGAAATAGAGAAAACAAAAGTACTCTTCAGAAAGCACTGCCAAGCTAGTGGGGTACTGTGCTCTACTCCAGGGCACACACTCCCATGGGGAGGAGGTTCCAGTTTCAGAGCACTGTACTTACAAGTCAATCTAAATATTAAGCTGACACAGGAAAGCCCTGGTATAGTGTGTTTGTGTTATGGTACATGCAAGGACACTGGTCCACTTACAGAATATCAATTCACTCAAAACCAAGACTGTTGACCCCCGTTTCTGAAGAGGAAACAACTCTGCCTTTGTGAGTCTGGTTCTGCTTCCTTCTAATACTTCACAGACAAGTTGAACAAACATCTTAACTTTCTAGCAGTGTCTTCTAGTGGATTTCTGTGTTTTGTTTATCTATTTACACCAACTATAGTTAGTATCACATATTTGTCTCCAACGTATCTATCATTTTCATACAACACTCAGAAAGTCAGGGGCATGCATTGGTTGCAAGCACATACATTCCTATTTATGGGTCTTTACCACTAACAATAAGAACAATAAAAATGGGTAACGTTAAACACTCATTTGACAATGACAGATTGATCTATAAATAACACATTAATGCAAACAAATATTTTCTCATAGAAAATATTTTCTCATTAGAGCTAAAAAACCTTAGGCATTAAGTTGTTAAAATATGATCCCAGGGACAATGAAGGTTCCAAATACCCTCACAACACTAAGCCATAGGCCCCCTTTCACTGTTGATTTCTTCTTAGCTGCCATGTGGGTGCTGGGGATCGAACCCAGGTCCTCTGCAAGAGCAGTTGGTTAAGGTGCTCTTAACCACTAGGCCATCTCTCCAGCCCCAATTTTCTTCTCTGTATGGAGCATTGAGAGTCTACTTTGATATTGCAATGGATTTACTGAAGATTAAGATGAGAGAATCTAGAAAAAAAAATCCAGACTTTTCTTAAGAATTGGAGGGCTTACCCTGCATAGTGTTAAGATGACCATACAATAATGACAGAGGTTGGTGTTGGTGACAGATAGTCCCAGTGAACAGGGACACCAGAAACAGATGCACAGATATGGTCAGCTGGTTTTAGACAAATACATCAAGGTAATTAATAGAGGAAGGGAAGGAAAAAACAGAAGAGAAAATTTCTGTGATCCTGGGTTAGGTGTTCTTACAAAGAGCACCAAGAAAAAAAAAATTTTTTTTTAATGAAACAAAATGAAAAAAAAAAAAAATCAGAAGGTTGGGGAGAAAGTTTAGTAAGTAAAGTGTTTGCCATGCAGCACGGGGGTGGGGGGGTGGGGTGAGTCAATCCCCAGAACTCATGGGAAACGAAAACAAAGCCAGGTGTGCTGGCCTGGGGTACACATCTGTAATTCCTGCACTGGGCAGGTGGAGACAGGCAGATCCTTGAGGCCAGCTATGAGAGACCCTGCTGAGAACACAAGGTGGGTGGCTCCCAAAGATCGACACCTGACGCTGTCTTCTCGCTTCCCACACAACACGCTGTGTCCATGCACACACACAGAAGCACTTGCATGCACATACATATACAAGAGAATTCATTCAACTTGAAACTTTCTTTTTAAATATCATGAACAACGAACAACAACAAAAACTCAAGCAACAGATTCGAAGAAAATATTTGCAACACACCTATCAGGAAAATAACTTGTATACAGAAACAAGTACACATACATGACCACAGCCTCCAAGAGGCAGAAACCAATTTAATTAAATATAGGAACACAGTATGGCATGCTTTCTGTCATATATGAAACAAGGCTAAAATAAAAATAATATAACAGATAATCTGAAAATAGCAGCGACACTGCTAGGGAACAAGGGGATTGGGGAGGGAGAGAGGAGGCTGGAGAACAAGAGAGGAGGGGGCTGGGGAGTGAGAGAGGGGGAGGGCGTTTGGAGGGTGGACATGAACAAAGCACAGCACATGTATATATGGAAATGTCACAGTGAAACCCACTATTATAGAGAATTAACATACATTAATAATTACAATAACAAAACAAATGGAAAAAGAAGTCTGAACCACTGAACACATATGCCAGGACTTACCAAATAAATACATTATACATAATGAGAACCAGGCTTCTCACTATCAGAAAAAGATACTACAAATAAACAAAATGAGTGGGAAGACTAGAATGAGCATAGAGTTGGAAACATTAGTATGAACTCATGTTTATTTTAATATAGAGATAGACTGTTACGAGTTTGTGCAGAGTCCTATCCACTGAGAGGGCCTAGAAGCAATAAGCACACTGTGCCCAAGCACACCATGGCCGGATCGTATTTCTAAATACCATTACCCAACCAAAGGAGCAGGGTTTTGGTGCGAGATGCCTGATTCTAGGGTTAGAAAAGGGAGAATACAAGATGAACCCAGTAGCACCAGAGAGGAAGGAAGAACTTCAAGGAAACACAGAAAGTGCTTATCCAAGAACACAGGAGCCAACTTGAACAATCATCCATCTTTCCTTCCCCCATCTCCTTCTACGCTGGTCTCGAACTCACTATGTAGCCTAGGCTCCCAGTAATCATTCTGACTCAGCATTCTGGGTGCTGGGCTCATCTGTGTACACCGCTACACCAGGATCTCCCCTACCTCCACCCCACGTACTAGGACTCAAATTCAGGGACCAGAGTACTATCTTCAACTCCCCACCCTATTTTTTGAGAAAAGATCTCACTAGGCAGCCCAGATTGGACTCAAACTTGTGATCCTCCTGCCTCAGCCCCAGTGGAGTCCTAGAGACCAGCCCAAGCTTGAAAGATCTTTTAATGGCCAAATAAACAGATTACTCAGATATAGAAAGTGAATTATCACCCAAAATATAAAATAAACACATGTGCCACCCTGAAATAAATAAATAAATAAATAAATAAATAAATAAATAAATAAATAAATAAATAAATAAATGATGAGAGACAAATCTTCCTCATTAGGAAATCCGAACAATGGGTGTGGGTCTGACCTCTCTGAAAGGTGGAGCTTGATTCCCAGTCACCTCTATTTTCTCATTGGACTTGGCAGCTTCTTTTTAAAAGCAGAGTGTAGAAAGGGGAGGCTATTGCACAGAAACCTAGGGAATAGGACATTTGCCAAATGATCAAGAATCATCCAAGGTGATTTTTTTTTTTCTTATGTGTATGAGTGTACTGTCTGCATGTAGATTTGTACGCCCGTGTCGTGCAATGCTGTGGAGGTCAGAAGAGGGCATCAGATTCCCCTGGAACTGAAGTTAAAGACAGTTCTTAGCCGCCATGTGGATGCTGGGAATCAAACCCTAGTCCTCTGCAAGGGCAGTCGGTGCTCTTAACTGCTGAGCCATCTCTCCAGCCCCCAAGGTGATTTTTTAAATGGAAAAGAGTGACCACTTGTCATAGATTAAGAAAACATGAATAAATCCATTGTGGTATCCTGTACTGGATTCTGGAGCAGCCCAGTCTTTTCCTGAGAAAAAGCAGGACGAATCTTAATCAAGGGCTATTCCACAAAGCGCCTGACTTGAATTCTTCAAAAACAGTTAAGACATCAAAAACAAGGTAAATCTGAGTTTTTGCTCAAGAAAACCATGGGGAGGGAGAGGGAATAAGACAACACAATACAACACAACACACAGGAGTAGAGAAATGGCTCAGTGGTTAAGAGCCCTTACTGCTCTTTCAGAGATCAGAGTTTAGATTTCAACACCACATCAGGTGGCTCACAAGCACCTGTAATTCCACCTCCAAGGGATTTGATGTCTCCTTCTAGCATGATGGGAACCTGCATACACACATATACATACAGATATCTGCATACACACATGCATATATAAACATATGTAAATAAATCTTAATAAAAAAGAGTCTAGAGAAGAATGATTGCTAAATGTAGAATGGCTTCCTGGTGGGATGCTGGGATAGAAAAGTGACATTAAGTAAAACTGACTTTGGTTAATGATAATCAATAATAATAATGTGTTGCTTAATATACAGTTTCATTAACTATAACAAATGTTAACATATTAAGATGTAATAGAAATTGGGTATGGGGCATTTAAATTCTTGTACTTTCTTTGTGATAAACCTGTATACCCAAAGGGTATTTGTTTTAAAAGACATTAGTGGAAACACTGGTGAAACCTGAATAGAGTCAAGAGTTAACAATAACAGAGTAATATTACCTTAGCTGTGGTATATACCATGTCAGGATACTTAGATGTTAACATTACTGAAAACAATGAAGTATATAGTGGAATTCTGAATTAACTTTGCAAGTTTCCTGCACGTCTAAAAGCTCATTGTCTTAATGGGCAGAAATATCAATAGTGTGATAACAGGAAACAGGACACATAAGTAATGAGCATAACATTTAGAATGGCTAAAATCATAAAATCTGATCTTTTAAATGAAAATCCTCACGAGGACATAACTACCAGAGCAAATAGATCACTTAAACAACTCTGTAAACCTTCCTATAAGGAAAACTACAAGTCAGTATGGCATCTGTGATAAATTATTACTAAACATTTATGAGATAATTCTACTTCTTCATGTATTCCTAGAGAAGAGAGCAAATAAGGGAAACTTAGGACAGAATCATTCTGACAACAAAACCAGATGAAATGATAACAAGAAAATGGGGATACGGAAATGGCTCAGTGAGTAAGACTGCTCCCTATCCAAGTGTGAGGAGTCTGGATCCCCAGCACCTAAACCTAGATGAGGCCTAGTGTTCCTGTAACCTCAGTGCTTGGGAATATTATGTGGAGAAAGGAGGGGGCTCAATGGCCACAAGACTACTGGAAAAATGGAAACTGCAGGTTCAGTGAAAGACCCGGTCACAAGGAGGTAAGGTGGAGAGTGACAGAGGCGGGCCCACAACATCCTCCTCCGGCCTCTGTATCCATGTACAGGGGTGCACACAAATGCACACACATGTGGCTACACATGAATGCACTCCTCCACACACAAACACAAGAGAGCAAGAACACTACAGACCAATATTCTTCATGAAAACATAAGTAAAAGATTCTTTAAATTTTAAAACAAACTAAACACAGTTAATATACATAAAATAACATTATGAGAGGGTTTTCTTCAGGAATGCAGTTGTGTTAAGCTTCAAAACACCTATGTTGTTATAATGTAAATCTCTTAACAGGCTCTAGAATCGATCCACCACTTACTTTCAGACTCTGTAATTACTGTATATGAGTGGAAAGTATGTATTCGTATTATAGAGTAATATAAAGGAGGAAAATGTGAATTGCTAAACATAAAAAAAAACACTGAGAGAAAGATGCAGGACAGTTATGGCAGAATGCATGATATGAGGTGGGGTGGGAGGAAAGGAAAGGGGAATATGTCTAAACTGAACTAAGAAATGATGTCTGAAATACACAAAACATCAATAAAAGCATTATAAAAAATAAAAGATTCAAAACACAGCCAATGTACTTCACCATAATACTACAACCATTTTTATATTTATTTATTTATTTATTTATTTATTTATTTATTTATTTATTTGTCTTTTCGAGACAGGGTCTCCCTGTAGCCCCAGCTGAACTGGAAATCATTCTGTAGACCAGGCTGGCCTTGAACTCACAAAGATCCGCCTGCCTCTGCCTCCTGAATGCTAGGATTAAAGGCATGCACCACCAGGCCCGGCTTACAACCTTTTTTTTGAGGTTCTTAGCCTCAGCCTTTAATGGCTGTGCTATCCCCACAGCCCAACAAACATTTTTTAAAGCACACAATTATATTAGCAAAAACATGTGACAAAGCCTAAAACATATGAGTAAAAATTCAAGATGATGGCAGCAGACATTTCATTAGGAAACATGGTTAAACGCCAAAGTTAAAGGTAGGCAGTGATGTAATGTGAGAAGATGATAAATCTTTGAAATCATCAACTATAAATACAATTCCTTCTAACAGAGTCAATTACTCAGAGCTAATTAAGAAGTGGTTTGGAAAGGTGATCTGACTTCAGCATCACTATGCCTTCTCACTGTACTTGGGCTAAAGTGAAAAGTGATTCTTATATATTGAAAATACTTAGGTTGGAGTAAATTGGACTTGGACCAATTTGCTAAGGAAGGTAGCAGCTATTGCTAATATGTTACAAATAAATCTTAACATTTCCTGACTTATAGCAAGACATTATATTGTATTCATTCCTTTTTATTTATGTGTCTGTGTATCTGTGCACAAGAATGTAGGTGCCCTGGTAGGCCAGAGGCATAGGATTCCCTGCAACTAAGAATTACAGCAATCATGAGCTGCTGAATATGGGTGCTGGGAACTGAACTCAGATCCTCTAGATAAGCAGCAAGTGCTCTCAACTGCAGACCCATCTCTCCAGCCCCATATATTCATTCTTAAACTCAATAAACACAAAATACTTTCTGAGATCTATTTTGAGTCCAACACTTGTCTAGATGCCAGGAATCAAATGTGAGGGAAAGAAGTGGGGGTGGAGGGGAGAGGGAATAGGGATATCCCATCATTGAGTTTAGAAAGACACAAATATATTAAATGGATAACATGTTAGATGATATAAATACCACAGAGAAAAATAAAGCAGGAGAGGGGACTGAATGTACTAGGTGTGATTTTCAATGGGGTTATTAAGGAAGGAGATCATTTCTAGGTTCGCTTTCCGTTCAAAAATCCCTTGACTTTCTTCTGTATAGACCAGGCAGCATGAAAACACACAGTGAACCTTTGAACCTGACCTTGTTAAACTCATACATTCTATCACCTTACTCTGTGTGTCACCACTTATATTTTAGAAAAACAGGATTAAACATACATTTTTCCTCACTGAGACAGAGCATATGCTGTCACTTAATGAAGCAGTCATTGCCCAGTCTGGCTGTGGGAGGAAAAGATAAAAAACAAAACCTAGCAATCTCTCCCCAGACAAAGGTTCTAAAAATGCAGCATTTTTGTGCATTACAGGAAGGATTAAAATCAGTGACTTTTCCTCCTTTTCCATGTACTAAAGGCTAAAAGTGGTCCTTTATCTTAAATTACAGAACAAAAGGTGACTTAACTGTGTCTCTAGCACAGGTTTTCCAGCCATAAGGAAAGCCCTGTGAATAAACGAATAGCTCCTCCGCAGCTGCCGCTGCTCACCTGCTGCAAGCAGGGGAGCTGCATCGAGCCGCCGCTGCAGGCAGTGTCAGCAAGTTTCTGCAGCTGAAGGAATGCATACATTCAAATCTCATGAGGGAAGTGTGTAGGTGGCTCCCTGGTGCTCCTCGAAACCTCTGCCCTCTGTGACCACACCTGACAAATCTTCAACACAGAAGGTACTTCTGATTGAGGGTCTAAAGGCCCTTTGCCGAAGCCGATGTGCGATGACACTGGAAGACGCTGCCTAGCTGAGATAATAATTCCTGCTGGCAAACGATTTTAATTTTAGGTATTTTATAACCCACAGCATAAATCTCATTGAAAGCTGTTCACAGTCATGTGGCTTCATTTGAAGAAATGTTTAATTTATTGATCATATCTGCTTACAGAAACAAAATACTCATTTTAGAACTGACTAGGGGCTAGAGAGATGGTTCAGTGGTTAAGAGAAATGCTGGACGTGGTGGCGCATGCCTTTAATCCTAGCACTTGGGAGGCAGAGGCAGGCGGATCTTTGTGAGTTCAAGGCCAGCCTGGTCTAGAGAATGAGTTTCAGGCAGCTCGGACTACAGGGAGACCCTGTCTCGAAAAAGACAAAAGAGAACTTGCTGCTTGTACAGAGAACCTGGGCTCAGTTACCAGTGCCCACATGGAGGTTCACAACCATTTGTAACTTAAGTTCCAGGGAATCAGATGCCCTCCTCTAGCCTCTGCAGACACTGTATACACATGGTGTGCATACATGCATGCAGGCAAAACACCCATACACATAAAATAAAAAACAACACATTGTTTCTATAGTTTGTTACTAGGGAAGTTTCCGGGGATCATTGTGGAAGTGGGGGCAGAAGATTAAAGACCAGGGAGGTGGTGCATGGCCATAAGGAAATAGAATCCTACAAGCTCCTGCTCCTGGGAACCTAAGGCAATAGTGTCAGCATGCACGAGACCCCAGCATGGAACTGGGGGAATGGGCAGTGGACCTCAATCTTAGCTGAAGACATATTGGCAGCTGATTACTGTTGCATGAGGAGGAGTTGTTCTTCTTCCAGTGGGGGACTCTGGATAGGCTGACTAGAACTCAGTGGATGAACTTGCATTGAGGAATGTACAAGGACACTAATTTGACACAATAGGCCTTAACACGAATGACAGAGTGAATTCCAGCTGTGTGGGGACTGTGAGAGGGTGCCATTGGTAAGGGGGTATAAAGGCGATTAAGATTGATTGAGAAGTTCTATATGAAATACAAAAATAAGTTCTATATGAAATACAAAAATTCAATAAAAAGTTAAATTTTGACTTTCTTTTTCCTTTTCTAGGAAGAACATAAAGCAATATTAAATTATACTACAATCTGATTCTGTTCATCTGGATTGAGATTTTGATTTCCTTGGAAATGGCTCACAGAAAGCATTTCTCAAACCGCAAATCAGCCTGTTATGTTCACTCCTAATAATTTAAAAACTCATTTTTAAGGCAGGCGTGGTGGCCTTTAATCCTAGCACTCGGGAGGCAGAGGCAGGCGGATCTTTGTGAGTTCAAGGCCAGCCTGGTGTACAGAGTGAGTTCCAGGACAGCTGGGACTACAGGGAGACCCTGTCTCGAAAAGACCAAAAAAAAAAAAAAAAAAAAACGTTTTTAAAAGTAGATTAGTCGGTTGGGTGTGGTGGCACATGCCTTTCTTTAATCCCAGCACTCGGGAGGCAGAGGCAGGTGGATCTCTGTGAGTTCAAGGCCAGCCTGGTCTACAAAGTGAATTCTAGCCCAGCTGGGGCTACAGAGAGACCCTGTCTCAAAAAAATACCCAAAATAAAAAAAAAAAAAAAATTAGTCCTGGGTGAATATGGTCAAAGGGTCTTAGGGCCATTCACAGAATATGTCTGTGTGTATCCAAGTTGTGCAGTTGTCGGACTCTATTATTCTTGTCTGGTGCAAAAGAAGCTTCTTTTCTGAGTGGTTTCTGGGACACTGGCAGCAGATGTGTCGGGTGAGGAAGACTCTGGCCGCCTTTTAAGAACAAGAGAGACTCCAGGGGGCTGGAGAGATATGCCTAGCCAGGGTAAATAAGAGCGCCCACGCTCGTGCAGCAGGACCCGGGTTCGATCCCAGCAGACCCACATTGGCCGGCTGAAAAAAGGAAACCGTCTGTAATGCTCCCATTCCAGAGGAACTCCATTTTCAAGGGGAATCCGAAGCCTCTCTTCTGACCTACGCGGCCTTGCACGACACGGTTGCACAACCCCTACAGACAGAACAGTACATTCTACACATACAAGAGTAAATTTAAAAAAAAACAAAAAAAAAAAAGAGGCTCCAGCCAGGCTGACTAGAGCTCGGGGAAGGGCTGAGCCTGAGAAGTGAGCAGGGAGAGTGGTTTGGCACAATGGGCTCCTGCACAAATGACAGAAGGTATATAAACTCCGGGGGGGTGGGGGGTGGGGGAGGGCTTGGTAGGGTGCCAAGGGAGAAGCGGTATAATGGCAATTAAGACTAACTGAAAAATTATGTATGAAAACATAAAAAATTTCAATTAAAAATAATAAAAAAAAAGAGTCCTGAGTAAATATAGTCAAAGTAAAGGATAAACTTGTAAGACATAGTCTTTATTAAGCCCAACCCTATGTACCCCAATAAAAGATCCTCTTTTCCATTTATTTGTATTTATTTATTGTATATGTGTGTGCACATGCTATGGAAGTCAGAGGACAACATGCAAGACGTGACTCGCCTTCCACCATGTGGTGCTGTCACTTAAGACATCAAAGTTTTTGTCAAGTAGATCAGTCCCTATAGATCTTTTTTCCTTTTTCCTTCCTGCTAGCCATTTTTTCATTGACTCAGAGTTCACATTTTTACATTTATAAAACATTAATAGAATAGCTTGCTAAACATCTTTTTATTTTTTATTTATTTATTTTTCTTTTTTTGAGACAGGGTCTCCCTTTAGTCCCAGCTGGCCTGGAGTTCACTCTGTAGATCAGGCTGGCCTTGAACTCACAGAGATCCACCTGCCTCTGCCTGGGATTAAAGTGCTGGGATTAAAGGTGTGTACCACCACAACTGGCACTAAAGACGGTTCTTAGCCGCCATGTGAGTGTTGGGAATTGAACCCCTGTCCTCTGCAAGAGCAGTCAGTGCTCTTAACCACTAAGCCATCTTTCCAGCCCTGCTAATCATCTTCTAAGTAATTATATGATCTCAAATTTCATCTAAAAAGATAAGGCAAGCACTTTATATTGTTAGTAGATGAGAATATTTATTTGCAACAATTAAAGTATGCCAACAGACATCTCAGTGGAACATTATTATCATTATTAACTGTCTAAAGATTTTTTTCAAGAAGAATATGATAATCACTTGAAGAGAATGAGAAGTTTCAACATGTAAGTATGTAAAAACCTACCAGCTCATTGCTTGTCGATGTGAGTCTTAGTTTTTCTTCAATTTCCTTTCCAATTTTCTGAACAGTTACCTGAGTCTGTTTAATTGCACACTGGGCTCTATGAAGCCTAGAAATACAAGTTGTAGAAAATTTTAAGTGAGTTAATTAGAAAATCTAAACACAGAGCCACAGATATGAATTATAAACCTTGTAGCATAAATAGAATCAATTCTGAACAAAATGATTATTTTCCAACTCACATATATAACGAGATAATAGGAATTATAACACACCCTCAAATAATAATGCTTGGAAGCACCTGTCTGCCTGCCTTTGCTACACTGAGAGTTAGCATGAAGGATTCTAGGGGTTTGAAAGTACTTTTTAGAAAATAATCTGTCTGAGGCAGTGGAGAAAGGCTTAGTCAGTAAAGAGCTCAAGCATAAAGACCTGAACTCAAACCAGCACCATGTAAAGGCAGAGCATGACAGCATACACTTGTGATCTCAGCACAGGATGAAGCCAGTCCAGCCAAAAAGGTGAGCTCTGGGTTCAGTGGGAAATCCTGCCTCAGAATTAAGATGCAGAATGACTGGACCGCACTCACGTCAACCTCTGGCACACGCACACACAGCCACATACACACACAGCCCTTCCCATACTAGGTCCTATGATTTTATAGTGGCTGCACCTGAACCTCAGAGAAATTAAATCAACTTGCTAAAACACCAAGAGGGTACCACTGTTGCCAACATTGTAACTTAGGTGCCCCAAAGAAAACAAAATCCACAAGCATTCCAATGAAGATGCTTGAATCAAGGCAGCCATCATTCCAAAACAGTAAGAACACTCCCTCCACCCCTGCCCTGCCACATACACATAATAATCAATGATGGTTTAAAAGATAAAGTAATAGGACTCAAATAGTGGACCATGGTGTAAATAGTAAATGCATCCTTGGTGAAGACTCTTTAAGGAACACTGAAAAAAATGAAGAGCTATTTTTCCTCCTTGGTTTTATGGGCTTTTCAACTTTTTGGTCTCTTGTCTTTAAATATAGCTTGTCTATTTCTTATACCTTCTCATACCAAAAAATGGCACGACTGTCATATGGAAAATTATTAGGAATATAGAAAATAACTACATATTGGAATAGGTAAATGGAGCAAGGTCATAAAAACATGATAAATAAATGTGGTGCCTCATGCCTCATACCCCAGTCCTTGAAGTCTGAGGCAGGAAGATTGGTGAAGTTTTGAGGCCAGCATGACAAAAACAAAAACAAAAAAATGAGAGAGAGAGAGAGAGAGAGAGAGAGAGAGAGAATGAATGGACTGTGGGAGGCCTGGTCATTGATAGATTTTTCTGTCTGTACGCTAGTACCATGACCACCAAAATTTAATCATCAATAGAATATAAACAAACAGGCCTATGATGAACAACAAGGCTGAAGCAGCAAGTCTCCTAACAAAGAAGAGCTCAAGACCAGAAGGCTTTGCTGCCAAACTGGAACAATGCTCCCAAAACCAGTCCATATGACAGAAGGGGAAGAGTAAATCCAGTCTTCTTTCCATGAAGCCAATATTACTTTAACACAATAACCAGATAAGGGAACAACAACAAAAAATAAAAACTCTAGGACAATTTCCCCAATGAAAAGAGCATCAAAAATTCTCAAAAAAAAAAAAAAATGGCAAACAGAATTCAATAGCACATTAAAAATATCACACACCGGGCTGGAGAGATGGCCTAGTGGTTATACACCGGGCTGGAGAGATGGCCTAGTGGTTAAGAGCACCGACTGCTCTTGCAGAGTACCCAGGTTCGATCCCCAGCACCCACATGGCGGCTGAGAACCGTCTTTAACTCCAGTACCAGGGGAATCCAATGCCCTCTTCTGACCTCCACAGCATTGCATGACATGGGTGCACAAACCTACATGCAGACAGTACATTTATACACATACAAGAATAAATAAAAATTTAAAAAAAAATCACACCTGGAGTGCACAGAGCTTAGATCGGGGATTTCCCAGGACCACCTGAAGCACAGAGTACCACAGGCATAACCCCCCCCACCCCGGCCCCCACCAACTGGAATTGCTGAGGGAGTGTCCAAGTGGATTCTTTGGAGAACCTTCTGAATAGAAAGGGAAGAGTGAGTTAGACTTCCAATAGAAAGCCTAAAACTTACACAAGTCAACACTCCATAAGCAAGGAGAAAAACAAATCAAGCAAACAAAAAATAAAAATAAATAAAAATCACACACCTGAACTAGGCGTGGTGGAGCACGCCTTTAATCCCACCACTCAGGAGGTAGAGACAGGCAGATCTGTGTGAGTTCAAGACCAGCCTGATCTACAGAGTGAGTTCCAGCATAGCTGGGGCTACAGGGAGACCCTGTCTTGAAAAGACAAAAAAAATAATAAAATAAAATAAAAAGCATTATCAAGTTGGTTTCATTGCAGGGATTCAGGATGGCTCAACATACACAAATCAGGAAATACATAGCATATACGTAGACTAAAGCACAGAAATCACATAGTCATCTCAATATATAAAGGGTTTTGACAAAGTTCAACATCCTTTCCTTGGTAACACCCTTATAGAAATGAAGAATAAAAAGGAACACAATTCAGCATAATAAACTATAGCCAACGTTATATAAGAAAAAGCAAAGCATTCCCTCTAGAAAACAAAGATGTCTATTTTCTCTACTCTTAAAGAAATAAAAGGATTAGAGAGGAAAGGAAGAGGTCAAAATGTCCCTATTTGCAGAAATATAATCCCACAGTTAACTGGACAGACTCTAACCAGCTAAGATGCAGAGCCACAGCTCGATGAGCCCACACTTAAAAGACCCTAAAGACTCCACAGGAAAGCACTTAGATCTTGTAAACACTTGAAGAAAAGCAGCAGGATCCAAAACTTTAAAAGAAGCAGTAGCTTTTCTACATACTGATAATGAGCTCACCAAGAAAAAATAAATCAGAAAAATAATTCCATTCACAGTAACTTCAAAAATAAAACACCCAGGAATAAACCTAAACCATGAAGGCAAATACAGAAAATACCTCCCATAAGCTAATCAATAGATCCAGTGCAATCTCCATCAAAAAAAGGACATTCTTTATAAAATTAGAAAAACATATTCTAAAATTCACAGGGAAGCATATAAAGAAAAAAAAATACAAGCAGATAAAGCAATCCTGAACATGGGAGGTATCACAATACCTGATTTCAGATTATACTACAGAGCCATAGTTTTGAAAACTACATGTGGCACTAGAGGTCTATCTATCTTGTTTATGCTTTCAAAGAACCAGCTTTTAGCTGATTCTTTGTATTGTTTTCTTTGTTTCTATTTCGTTGATCTCCGTTCTGATACTGCCATAGGAAAATATATGAAAAGCACTTCAAGATACAGGCACAGGCAAAGACTCTCTGAAAGTGTTCCAGGAGCTCAGGAATAATAGCAGGTACTGATAAATGGAATTGCATGAAAGTAAAAGGCTTCTGCACAAAGAAACAATCAGCAGAATGAAGGCGCAGTCTGTAGAATGGGGAAATCCTTTCCAACCTGTATAACATTAATACCTAGAATAAATAAAGAACTAAAAAAAGCCCCACACATATAAAACTCCACAAATTATTTGGTCAGTACACAGGTTAAAAAATTGAAGAGACAACTCTCAAAAGAAAAACATATAAATTGCCAATAAATTCATGAAAAAATGTTTGATATCCTTAGCCACCAGGGAAATGCAAAGTAAAACTATGGCGTGACTCCATCTTGCTGGTGATTATCAAGAAACAACAACACTGGGCATGTTGGTTGGGGGCATTATACATTACACACTGCTGTTTGGAGTATAAGTTTATATAGCCACCATGCAAATCTGATGGAGTTTCCTAAAAACGAACTTCTGTCTGATTCACCTATCATTTCTGGATATATACCCAAAGAATCGGGGATACCTGCACATGCATGTTTATTGCTGCACTATTCACAATGCCAAGATAAGAAACCAGCCTAGAAATCCATCAACACACAAAGGGCAAAGAAAACGTGATGTACATATCCAATGGGATCTTATTCAGCCATAAAGAGGAATGAAACTATGCGATTTTCAAGAAAATAGATGGAACAATCAAAATGTTAAATGAAATAAGCCACACTCAGAAATAAATATCCTGCAGTTTCTCTCATGTGGAATCTAGATTTACAGAAGTAGGAAAGGGATAATGTGGGCTAGGACAGTCTTGGATAGCAGGGAGACAAGATGGGAAAGTGAAATCAAAATGAAAGAAAAATACTGTTTTCTCTCATATAAAGAATATAGATTTCCAAGCAGTTGAAAAAAAAAAAAAAAAAAGAATATAGATTTAAGCAGAAAGGAGAAGGGAAGTATTTAGGGAGAAGAAAGGAACCAGCAAGGCATGTGGGGGACAAGGAAAGATAATGGGAAAAATATGAGCAAAGTCCAATTATATGCATGTATGAAAGTATCATAATAAAGCCTATTATTTTGTGTGCTACTTAAAAAATTGATTTAAAAAGTGAATAAATAGCAGGCATGGTGGTGCATGCCAGTAATCCCAGCACTTGGGAGGCAGAGGCAGGCAGATCTCTGTGAGTTCAAGGCCAGCCTGTTCTACAGAGCAAGCTCCAGAACAGCTGGGACTAAAGGAAGACCCTGTCTCAAAAAAAGAAAAATAAATAAATAAATAAATAAATAAATAAATGTGAGTAAACCTAGAAAAATACATCAAGGTACATAACATCAAGGGTGGGAATGCAAATTAAACTCATGATGAAATACTATTTCATAATCATTAAAAAGGGCAAAATTAAAATGATGGCAAGAGTGTGGGGCTTTCATTTATATATATGCTTGTGAAGGAGTGAGATGATCCACCACTTGTGAAGGAGTGAGATGATCCACCACTTGTGAAGGAGTGAGATGATCCACCACTTGTGAAGGAGTGAGATGATCCACCACTTGTGAAGGAGTGAGATGATCCACCACTTGTGAAGGAGTGAGATGATCCACCATTTTTAAAAACTTGTTTCTCATGAAATTCAACATGCATCTAACTCATGGCCCCAGAAATTCTAATGTGTTAATCTAGGAAAACTAAAAACACAAATCTGTTGGGGCTGGAGAGATAGCCTAGTGGTTAGAGCACTGACTGCTCTTGAGAGGAACCCGGGTTCGATCCCCAAGCACCCACATGGCAGCTAAGAAACGTTTGTAACTCCAATTCCAGAACTCAGTTCCAGGGAATCCGAGACCCCTCTTCTGACCCCCGAGTTGACGGCTACCGCGCGATGTCCACAAACCTCATGCAGACAGTATCTATTTTCAACACCATTACAACCTGGTGCCCCATTTCTAAGCCTTAGGAACAATCTGCAGAAGAAGATTTGTTGGAGAGTGGTAGAATGTAGGGGCTGTGGTTGGGGTGAACAGTAAAACTACGACAATATAGTCTGGACACTCATTTGAAAATCAACTTGATTGAACATTCAAGCCTTTCCAGCTGGATGGTGGGAGCCCTTTTGTGTGGCTGTGTGGGCTGTGGGCAACAACTGCTTTTGCAAATTGGTTTTTTTGAATATGAAGGATTTTTGCTTGTACTATAAAAATAAAAAAAAAAAAAAAAAAAAGGAGCTAGATACTGAATTTGAAGTTCCTTAAAGCAGGTTTTCATGCAGGCCTGAAGAAGGCCAAAAGCTTGGAGGAAAGATGATAGTTATTAAAATCCACTCTGTAAAGATTTGCAGTTTAAAAAAGTGTTGTTATTACTTAAAAATACATATATTTAGGGGCTGGAGAGATAGCCTAGTGGTTAAGAGCACTGACACTCTTGCAGAGGAACTGGGTTTGGAATCCAGCCCACATGGCGTCTAAGAACGTCTGTAATTCCAATTCTCTCAGGGAACTCCTAGTTTCTCAAATGGGGAATCTGAGACCTTGCTTAATGAACCCTCCAGCGGCATTGCAGAAACACGGGAGCATCTAGTATCTCTGCATGCAGACAGTCATTCATACACATACAAAATAAATAATAATTATATATATTATATAAAATAAAAAAAAAAAAAAAAAAAAAAGAGAGGTATTTCAGTAGAGATTTATTACATTTCAAAATACAAAAATTAAACCCATATAATGATTTATACCTTTGGATACGATTTCTCTCTGAAGTCATAGTCCAGTCATGTAGCTTTAAAGAGCAAAGTGTATTATTGGGTAACAAATTTCTTATCTTGGTTCAGTCACTCTCAACTCTGCCCAAGGCTTTTCATCCATTCTCTACGTAGTTCAGATATGATAATTTTACAGGCTGGCATGAACTTATGTTTTAGCATAGATTAAATTGATATGGTATGTGTCAGGTCTTTGTGTGATACAACTAGAGTAATTTCACAATTTTGAATCGAATATATGGTGTGTCCTATTGAATCACTCAATTATACACTCTTAGCGTCTTTACTATGCCATCTCTAGGGTGGAATTTTATTATAGAGGTTAGGTACTATCAATATCGAGCGTGATTTTCTATAGATACTTCTCTGTCTATTTTATCACCATCACATTGTTCACCCACTCCACTACTTTTACTTCTGTATGACAAATTCTCTTATATCAGTGCAACACACAGACTTTGGGAAATCTTATTTTCAAGACTATTAGTCTTTAGGCCATTTATTCATGCCATTGATGTGTATCAATCGGTAGTTATATTGGGTAAATTTAATGAAAGCTTATGCCTTTGGCTCCTGTTTATGGATCCGCAGGTAGATCAGTGTGATCATACAACTTAGTGTCGTCTATTTATTCGGTCACTCATCGTTGAAAAACATATAAAAAAAAGGACAGAGAAGGTGTGTTGTATGGTTGTTGGGTCAGCTATTTAACTCTTACTCTTCACATGGGATATGGTTTCAAATACTGTGAATACGGTCGTTGTTTCAGTTCATTCACACACTATTATTTAAGCATTTGATTAAACTTTTTTCGAGTTCTTAGATGGATCTTTTACAAATCATCAAACAAAGTGGCAGGAAAGAATTGGTATGTTCGCCAACAGGTAAAAATGCACCATCTAAATGCCTGAAAAACATACAACTTTTGGCTTATGCAGGATGGACTGGGAAATGCAGCAGAGAGGCTTGCGCCATCTGAACAATTAAAAAGAAACCGGAACCTCAGATTGCCTGAGTCACAGACACTGATGCATCTTCTGAATACTATTTGGGGTTAACTGTTTATAATGGGCCCAACTAAGTTTACCTTCCAGATACTGAGAAACTCGTCCTACCTCTCACCTTTATAGAAAAAGAAAAAACATGAAGGTACTGAAGTCATTCCCCTAACTGTAAACTAGAGCCACTGTTAAGTGGTAATTCTTATAAAACAGTATAACTACCCTTTTTTTTTAATTGACTGATAGGCATAGGACGGTGAAAGGATAATGTCTCTATCTAGAAGCAAATTGAAATTAAAGTTTTAGAAGCACTGTGTAATTGAAAGCAAAATATATTACTGTACAACGGAAAGCCTGACAGAGTCAGCAATGAATTATTGCTGCTGAGGAGATGTGGAGCGAGGATTCAACCCCCCACCCAAATTATAAAAGGCCTTTTGCCTATAAGTGGGATATAGGCAGGAGAAAGGTAGGAGGAGTCCCTGTTGTGAAGACCTGTGTGGGAGCATGAAAAAATGTTATGAGGATGTTCACTTGCTAATGTATGTATGGCCTCCTGAAATGCCAGAGAGCGTTACCAAAGCACACTAAAGCAATACAGCAAAATATTGGTCGCGCACTGAAACAAGCAAGAACTCCTCCTCAGTTACAGCTACACGCTCAACTAGCCTGGAGATATGGTGCAACAGTGGCAGCCAAGTGTCAATATATATATCTCCCAATTCTAATTGGCTAAATTAGCTCTCTATAATTCTCATTGAGCGATAACTCATGGCGATGCCACAAGTTTTGTCCTCTGGGTGGGGTGGGTTGTGTAGAGGAGAGGATTTAGTAAAGCGACAATCCAAGAACAGGGGGTTGTCTGCGGGGCGGCGGTGGGGTAGCTGTGAAACCACAGTTGCAGATTAGCATACCATCCAAAGCATATGTGTCTATACTCACAGCTTAGCTTGACATAATAATAGTACTGCTTAAATGCCTGTACATCAATAGCTTGTGCGTTGTTAGTATGACTAAAAAGGTATCACTGGGATAAGCTGGTCAACCCATGAAGGGGAAACACCTGAAACAGACTAGGAGTCAAAATGACAAACTCCAAAGAAAGTAGACTGTTTTCCTTCTCACCCACTTGGTGGCCCCTTTCCCAAAGCCCAGGGAACAAATTGCGGAAGAGGAGGCTGGTAGAAATGTAAGGGCTGTGGAAGAGAGGAGTGAATCAATGATGACTATAGTCAATATAGTCTGGACTCTAATTGTCAACTATGCCTGTGCATAAATGTTCTCCCACTGGACTATGGGTACCCTGGGTTGTTCAAAATTTGGACATAAATACTTGCAAAATGCACCATGACTAATTGTATGGCAAACTGATAACATCAATGTATCTGAACAACTGGTGGTTATTTATAATTGTGAATCCTTAAAAAGAAACAAATAAATAAAAAAAATTTGTAAACTGTAAAAATACTTCCCGTTTTGCCTTTGCAGTCCTCTTCTCTGTTCTAGGCCTGTGATTGTTTAAACCTATGTCAACCATGAAACATAAAAGGAGCTGTCAGATTAAGCCCAATTGGCTTTTCCTGAGTTTTCTCATTAATTTTCATTTGCTCTGTTTGAAGCCCATGTGTCATCTTTGCACAACCTCAGTGAGAACTGGCATAGGAGGAACGAAGAAAATGCACAGAAAGTGGCAGCCATGGTTTATGCTTGTTCTGAAACACTGGTGTACAGGAAGCTAGGCCATTTGATTTTAGAAGTGTTCAGTGGAAGTCCCAAGAAGCCATCATTTGGAACTAAACTCCTTTCCTAGGCTTTCAAACACCAGGCTGAAAACTTAGAAGGTGGTCACACTAAAATTTTTGAGAAATCAAGATTAAAGAGATAACAGCTAAATTTTCTCCATAAACTTGTTTTTTTTTTTTAAAATAGAATATCAAATTAAAAAAAAAAAAAAACACAAATCCACAAGAAGAGCATGTTTAAGAATGTTCATGGAAGGGGGAAGTAGTATATACCTGTAATCCCAGAACAAGGAGGCAGGGGCAGGAGATTCAGAGGAATTCAACAGACACCGTAAGGGCCAATAACCCTGATTCCCAAGCCAGCAAGCCTACATAAGAAGACTCTGTCTTAAAAACTTAAAAAAAAATTCTTTTAAAGGGCCATAGACCTTTTGTCCAAATGTCCACCAAATAGAAAATTAAGGTATGTACAGTAACACTGATACACACAAGACTAGGAATTGATCCCAAAAAATGTGTTGAATGAAGAAAAGTCAGAAACAAAAACAAGTACAATATTGTATGCTTCCTTTCATCTAAAATTCAAGAATAGGAAAAACCCATCTATGATGATAAAGAGTAATGAGCTAGGGACAGACTGCCAGGAAGCAGAGGGGCTGTCCAGTGTGACGGGATGAACTAGATCTTGATTTGGATGGGAACTGCACCCAAACACATATTGATCCATATACTACACTGTATGTAAATTATACCTCATTAAAAAAAAAAAAATTGGCAGCCAGGCGTGGTGGCGCATGCCTTTAATCCTAGTACTCAGGAGGCAGAGGCAGATGGATCTTTGTGAGTTCAAGGGCCAGCCTGGTCTCTACAGAGCGAGTTCCAGGACACTGGGGCTACGAGGGACCCTGTCTCAAAAAGACCCAAAAAAAAAAAAAAAAAAAAAAAAAAAAACAACAACAACAAAAAAAAACAAAAGGCTCTGAATCTTAACCAAAATGTCATCAATATACAAAGGTAGTTCATTTTATTATGGATTTTTGGCACCTATACCTCTGGGAGCATATTATTATGACACTATCAACTAAAAGTACTTGTGACATATTCTACACTGTTGGAAATGTCTTGATAGAGAGGATTCCTCAGGTCATCTAAAAGGGGCCTTGTCTAATTCCAGTAACTTCCTCAGTGGTGCTCTATCCTTACTGCCTCTTGCTTGTGCTTAACTAACACAGACAATGAGCCTTAATAAAGGCTCTTCTAAAGAAATCTGAAAACAAAGGGAAGTCTCTGCTCCATCTGGCTTCCTTGCACCTTCACTTCCAGCAATACTGAACTACTGCAAACACATCATGCCACTTCTTGTTCCTGTGCCTTGTACAAGTTGTTGAATCTGCCTACATGTTCTCTCTGTCCCCTTAGCACGCACGCAAAGCTCTAATCCATTAAGAGGCAGCTCGGGCACAACCTCTGCTTCTTGGCCTTCCCTGACTATGTCAGGCAGTTGGAAGCACCCCCTCCTTTTTCTGAAAATATTCATCACATCACATGTGACATGACTATCTCGGAACCACATCTTTCAGCAGCTACTTGCTCTCTTGTCCTTTGCCTTAGTAGGTCTTTCTGAGGGAAGAGTGCTCTTCTTCTCATAGATGCTACAGATGCTTAGCATAGAGTTGGCGCCATGGCACTCTCAATGTTTGCTGACTGTCCCGTGATTACATATGTATAAGCACACTTCTGAGACTGAATAGTTTGATTGATACAGTGGGAGATTAATTGAAAGATCATCATTTCCTACATTTTTAAGTCCAAAATATTATGTCAAGGTAAAAATTACATAAAATAAAGAGCCCTCCTTCAGGCAGGGAAATAGCAATTTTTACTAAAAACAGGTATTATCAATCCAGAGAGAAGTCAACAAATAGCCTGTTACTTTAAAAGGGGGGAAAGTGCTGCCTCAAACTCCACTGGTGCTATGCAAACAACCTTGTCAAATGGTAAAGACTTTAAAAATAAAAATGATTCATGACCATAATTAATGTATGACTTCAACTATTTGGCTCTTACTGCCCCAGACGCTTTCTGATCTTACCTTAGGGGCTTAAAACATACAGACAGAGTCACATTTCCTCCAATCTTCACTGTTATCCAAATAGACTTTCGGAGCCCCTGCTACATCAAGACAGAGCTCATAATGTCCTGCTTTCAAATCCAACTGAAGAATAAAAAGTTTGAAGTGTTTAGGCTTTTCAAAATAATGCGTACATCCTGATCCTCCTGGGGGTGAGGAGGGGAAGGGCTGACAAGAGAAGAAACAACTGCTTTACTACCACATAGAATGGCTGCTTTAGAGGATGAGTGCTTCTTGAATTTGTATCTACGAAAAAGAAAGAAATAGGGGTTGGAAAGATGGCTCAGCCCTGACTGCTTTTGTAGAGGACCTGGGTTCAATTCCCAGCACCTATTTGGTGGCTAAGAACCATCCATAACTCCAGTTCTAGGTGAATCTGAAGCCCTCTTCTGACCTCCATGGCATTGCATGACATGGATGCATGCACTCACATACATGCAGGCAATATATTCATCCACATAAAATAAAAATAATAAATAAAATATTTTTTAAAAAAGAAAAAGAAAGAAATGTACACTATCTACTCACCTGGGTGACCGGTCAACGCCAATACCAATGCTCCCTAGGCTGAGGTCAATTTAGCATCTGTGTGCTAGGGGGATATTAGGCAGCTACCTCACAGGCACCCCTGTTACCTAACATGATATGAGATAGTAACAGATGGAAACTGGGTTTAATGAAAGTTCTCAGAAGACAGTGCTGTGAATGTAAAAATACACTGAACGAAAAGTTTATTATCAAGTAAATATTTGTAAATACTAAGAACCATCAGATATTAACCATTATCTCAATAAAGGAAAGTTGGAAGACAATTCTTGTCTATTTAATGTTGATCATAGGATATCTTAAATGACACCTGCAAGTGCATCATGAACGATGACAAACCAGAACATGTCTAGAAAGGCAGCACATTGCCCTCAGGCTTGAGACGAAAGGGAGAAGTCAATTGAGGGACCTCGGAGATGAATGGAGACAGTTTCTAATCGTGAAGGCCTTCTAAACCCTGTGCAAGAAGAGCTCAGGTGTTTATTCTGAGGATATTAGGAAACCATTACAAAATTTGAAACTGGAAAAGATGGAATTCTATTCATATTTTGGAAAGCTCTGCACAGGGACTATCTGGGACTGGGAAGGGAGGCTGGGAGGGGGGGGCAAAGAGGGTGGACAGGGCAAAAGAATGGATGGGAGGGTGGCCATGAGCACTGCACAACACATGTATGCATAGACACACCACAGCAAACCCTTCAGCTTACACAATAAGTGTTAGTAATTATAATAATAAAGATAAGAAAGCCTTTTCTTCCCATAATAAGGTGACATGCCTTTTCTTCCCACAATAATGGGGTACAAGAAAGAATAAGCTAGTGTGAGGTCACTGCAACCACCTAGGAACAAAAAGCATTGTCCTAAATTAGAACAGTGACAAGAAAGATGGTGCAGACATGGAAGAGGAGCTAAAAGAGAAAGTCTGATGTCTGAAAACAAACGGTGCTTTGAACATGTTTATGTGTGTCCCCTGGAGGATGGCGTGGCTGAAGGCATGGTCCCCAGGGTGGTGTTAGGCTGTTTAAAAGGTAGGGTCTGCTGGGATATCACTGGGGATTTGCTCTCAGTCCATAGTTCTCATGTGACCCTAGGAATTCTCAGGAGCGAGCTGTTAAAAAAAAGCTTTCTTTGCTCATGAATTAAGCCTGACCCTTCCTCCAACAAATACTCTGTCAGCTGCCATCTGTCAAGAGACCTTACCAGAGCCTGCACTTTGCTGTTTGGACTTTGAATTTGTAGAACTATGAGTTAATGAACGATTTACCTCATCAGTAGCTGTGTCAGGTAGAGCGTTCATGGTGGAAGGCTGGCAAATGCAGCAGACCTCGCCACAGAACCTTTCCCAGGTAAAGAGAATTAGGGAGAACTAGAACAACTTCATATCAGTAGATTTAATTTAGATAAAATAGTCAAACTGCCTAAAAACACTAGTTCCTAAAACATAAGAAACAGAAAATTTGAACAATCACTACCATTTATCCATCATCCATCTATCTATCTATCTATCTATCTATCTATCTATCTATCTATCTATCATCTATCTATCTATCTATCTATCTATCTATCTATCATCTATCTATCTACCTATTTAGTATTTTTGAGACAGTGTCTCCCTGTAGCCCCAGCTGGCTATCTGGCTATCTATCTATCTATCTATCTATCTATCTATCTATCTATCTATCTATCATCTATCTATCTATCTATCTATCTATCTATCTATCTATCTATCTATTTAGTATTTTTGAGACAGGGTCTCCCTGTAGCCCCAGATGGCCTGGAACTCACTCTGTAGACCAATCACTACCTTTTAAAAATCACATTTATTTATGTGCTTGTGTGTTTGTGTTTGTGCACATATGTGTGTAAAGTCAGAAGACAAAAATGTGGGGGATTTGGTTCTCCTTTCAACATATGGATCCCAGGGAGTGAACTCAGGTCATCAGGCTTGGCAGCAAGCACCTTTACCCACTGAGCCATTTCCCCAGTCCCAATCGCTACTTTTAAAATTAAATTTGTACTTAAAAATGTTTTGGGCCAGGGAGACAGCTCAGTGATAATACTTCACTGGTGTTTGTGAGGCCGAGTTCAATCCGTAGCGCTGAAAAAGAAAAAAAGAAAAAACAAAACAATTTATGGGCTGGAGAGATAGCCTAGCAGTTAAGAGCACCGACTGCTCTTGCAGAGGACCTGGGTTCGATCCCCAGCACCCACATGGCGGCTAAGAACCGTCTGTAACTCCAATTCCAGGAGAACTCCAGTTCCAGGGGAATCTGAGACCCTCTTCTGACCTCCATNGGCTAAGAACCGTCTGTAACTCCAATTCCAGGAGAACTCCAGTTCCAGGGGAATCCGAGACCCTCTTCTGACCTCCATGGCATTGCACGACACGGATGCACAAACCTATATGCAGACAGTACATTCATACACACACACAAAAAAAATTTACATGTAACACTCTAGGCTCAGGTAGCTTTGTTGTTTTGTAAAACACCAGTTATGTTAAGAATCTTTAGAGAAGAAAAAAATATTTCAATTTGTCTTATATAACACTGAAACCAAAATCCATCAAAATTTTACAAGAAATTACCAATGATGATGATAATGATGAGGATGATGATAACAGTAGATCCACTGCTGAGGTTATACTGAAGACCAGGAAGAGGACAATGGCATCCACTGCCATCATTTTACACAACAATGTACTTGAGGTCTAAACCATGACAATAAGCTAATTTTAAAACAAGAAACTGGAGCTAGAGAGATGGCTCAATGGTTAAGAGCACTGGCTACTCTTGCAGGGGACCTGGGTTCAATTCCCAGCACCCACATAGCAGCTAATAATCATTTATAACTCCAGTTCCAGGGGATCCAATGCCTTCTTCTGACCTCTGTGGCCACTGCACAACACAGGTGCATTTACAGACATGCAGGGAATACACTCACACACATAAATAAATAAAAATAATAATAAAATATTTTTAAAAGGCCAACTAAAAGAGGAAGTACTGGAGATGGGGGCAAGGGGAGATGAGAGTTGCAAGGGATGAGTGTGAGCCAAGCACATGATATACACTGTGGGGGTATGCATAACGAACAGCTTTGTACCATTAACATACATGATATGCACTGTGGGGGTATGCATAATGAACAACTTTGTACTGTTAACATACATGATATGCACCGTGGGGTATGCATAATGAACAACTTTGTACAGTTAACATACATGATATGCACTGTGGGGGTATGCAATGAACAACTTTGTACTGTTAACATACATGATATGCACTGTGGTGGTGTATGTAATGAACAACTTTGTACAGTTAACATACATGAGTTTTTTTGGGGTTTTTTTTTTGGTATTTTTTTGAGACAAGGTCTCCCTTTAGTCCCAGCTATCCTGGAGCTCACTCTGTAGACCAGGATGGCCTTGAACTCACAGATCCACCTGCCTCTGCCTCCCGAGTGCTGGGATTAAAGGCGTACACCACCACACCTGGCTAACATACATGAGTTTTTCTAAAGAAAAATCATGAGTCTAAGTTTCTAGAATAATACAGCATCAACAAATAGCACATATATATATATACATATATACATATATATGTATATATATATATATGTGTGTGTGTATATATATATATATATACATATATATGTGTGTATATATATATATATACACACACATATATATTATCAACAAGGATAAATGTAACAAAGGATGTTAAGGAGCTGAACTGGGAGCCATATGATATGCTGAGAGAGAGTAAAGAACAATCAACAAATGAGACAGGTGCTATTCAAGGAGTGAAGACTGTTGGCCAATTATTTCCCTAAACTGATCTACAGCGTCAGAGCAATCCCAATGAAAACTACAGCAGGCCTTTTCCTGTGAAAATTGACAAACTGATTCTAAAATTGATACAGAAACACAAAAAACCTATATAACAGGCATGAAAATGTTGAAGGACACAGTTGAGGTAATTTTATGCTCTCAGATCTTATAACCTAGCATAAAGCTACAGTAAGCAAAGCAGTGGCAGGGACACAATTGTGAACAAATTTATCAATGAAGTATGATTCAGATTATAGAAATAGACCTATTACTACATAACCTAATTTTTGATAAGGAAAAATACTGTCATAAATAGTATTGAAATAACGATATTTATAGAAAAAAAGACCTTTAACTTTGATCTCATACCCTAAAAGTAATTTGTGATGGATCAGAAATTTAAATGTAAAAATTAAAACTATAAAGTTTCTAAAGTAATATGTAGGAAAACATATTCATGATACTGAGCAAAGATTCCTTAAACAGATTTACCAAAAGGCATTCTTGAGAAGACAAAAATATCAAGGCAAAAACTGAGAAAAACGCTGTTTATGGAAATATACATACACATCTATTTATCTGATACAAGATCTGCATCCAAAATGTACAAGACTCCTACAAATAAACAACAAAATACAATCAATCAATCCAACAAATACGAATGGGCAAAATAATTGCACAAACTAGTTTCTTCAAAACAGAAGACATAAGAATGGTTGAGAAGCACATGCAATGTGTTTACTATCTTTAGTTATAGAATTAAAAATAAAAGTAAAAAAAAAAAATCACTCAAACCTATTATAATGGTCAAAATACACAAAAGCAACAACCGAGCACCAGCAGGAAGTAGAGCCGCTGGCCAGGTGCTGGTGGGCCTCCTTGTTGCCCAGCACCACTGCCTGGAGGCCGAGTGCCAACACTCTAGCCCTTGGGGGATACATAAACCACATCAAACCACACAAGTGGACTTAGCTTCCTGTTTTCTGAAATGTTTACATGCAACGTGTATGTTGAATGTATTCCCCCTCTTCTCCCTCCCCCATCAGTCCCCTAGACAGTTGAACTTCTTCCATATTACATAGACATACATGATTTTATGTACTGATATAAAGTCTAGGAAGCCACAAATGAAGAAAACATACAATCTTTTAGTCTTCTGGGACTGGATTAAATAGGGTCAACATGATTATCTCCAGTTGCATCCGGTTTTCTGTATTTTCTTCTTTATGACTGAGGAAAATTCTATGGTGTGTGAATATAATCACATTTTCTTTATCCATTCTTCTGCTGTTGGACACCTAGGCTGGTTCCATAACTTAGCTATAGTGAACAGAGCTGCAATAAACATTAGTGTACAGGCATCTGTATGATATACTGACTTGGGGTCCTTTAGGCAAATACCCGGGAGTGGTGCGGCTTGGTCATATATTTAGTTTTTAAAGAAATTTCCACAATGACTTCCATAGTGGCTGGACTTCTTTACACGCCTGCCAATGACGGACCACTAGGTGTTGTTTTCTTAATGATTGCCATTCTGACTGGGGTGAGGTGGACTCTCAATGTGGTTTTGATTTGCATTTCTCCGAAGGCTTGTGAAGTTGAATACTTCCATGTTTACTGGCTGCTTGTATTTCATCTTTTGAGGACTATCTGCTCATTTCATTAGTCCATTTTATTGATGGAACTATATGATTTCTTGGTAGTTTTCCGAGTTCTTTGTATATTCTAGATATTAATCCCTAGTAAAACCTTTTTTTTTCATTCCGTAGGCTGTCTATTCATTCAATTAATTGTTCTCTTTGTTTTGGATTTCATGAGCTTCCATTTCCCAATTGTCGGAATTAATTCCTGAGCAACTAGAATCCTATTCATGAAGTTCTTGCCTGTGTCTATATCTTTAGGCATCTCCCTATTATTTCTCTAACAGTTGCACAGTTTCATTTCAGGTCTTGCATTGAGGTCTCTGATCCATTTGGAGTTGAGTTTATGCAGTGTGAGAGATGATCTAGGCTCATTCATCTACATACAGATATCCACTTTTCACAGCATCACCTGTTGACAAGACTCTCCTTTCTGCAATGTATATTTTTGCATCTTTGTCAAAAATCAGGTGGCCGTAGCTGCAGAGTTTCTATCTGGGTCTTCTATTCCAGCACACTGATCTGTGTGTCTGGTTTTGTGCCAGCATCATGCTGTTTTTATTATCATGGCTGTGGTATAACTTGAAATCAAGCATGGCAACACTTTCAGTAGTATTCTTTTTGGTCAGCATGGTTTTGCCTATACATGGTCTTTTGTGCTTCCATGTGAAGTTTCATTAACAGCTTCAAAGTGATCACCATATATCATAATGATCACCAGCAGGAAAATGGATAAGAAAATTGCAGTACACTCATAGAAGGAAACAACACTCAGCAAGAACAAAGCAGAAACTACAGAGCCACAGCGCAAGAGAGAACAATTTCACAGACCAAAGATTGTGCTGTATGATTGCATTTATAAGAAGTTCAAGAACAGTGCAATCCCAGCACCTGGGCAGGGGGGGGGGGTGGCAGGCAGGACAATCAGGAGTTCAAGGCCAGTCTGAGCTACATGAGACACTGTCTCAATCTCCTCCCCCACCAAAAAGTCCAAGAACAGGAAAAACTAGTAAATGATAAAGCAATAACACAGGTTTAACTAAGCCAGGGGTGGAAATGGTCATGTCAGAGTGAGTGGCCAAAGAGAGAGCGAACTTTCTGGATAATAAAGGAGTCTTCTACGTTGATTTGAATGATGATGACAGGGATGCACATGTTTTTCATATTAAACTAGGAACCAGGAAAATGGTGATGCCACTGAGGCCGGAAACATAAGAGGAGCCATTGGAAAAGCCATACTTCGAGACCAAGGTGCCTGAGGCACATTTACCAGCAACAGTGTGGAATATTGTTGAATATAGAGATCCAGTGTTTGGGAGACAGCTCTTGGTCAGGGATGAAAATGTGGCAATCATTAGCACACAGATGCTAATAATGTTACAAAACATTACAACATTTCATATCGTTACTAACATGAGGAGAGTGAATGAGATCACCCCGTAAGACTGTGAGAATGAGAGAGAACAGAGCCTAGAACAGAATTCAGAGGAACATCAATATTTGAGGGATTAGAAAAGAAAAAAAAAACACCTGCCAAAACCAAAAACAAACAAAAAAATCCAAACCAGAATATGCAGAGACACAGGACAGCTGCAAGAGCAGATGTGAGAGTTGAAGAAACAGAATGTCTGTGCTACCTTCTCCACCATCGTTAGCAGTCCCCTGGGAACCCTGCCTCCTTTCCTCCCACAAAACCCTCAGTATCAGTACCACATTATGTATTAAATGCATTTTTTTGGTTTCTCAAGTGCCCCAACCCAGGCACATTTTTGTGTTAAACTTCCCAACCATCTGGGTCCCAGCTCAGTGCTCTGCATGACCTGCAGGGTCAGGTGTGCCCTTCCCTTCCCTTCCCTTCTACTCCTCTGCTCAAAGTACACCTCATCCCTCTATCCTATTTGTCTTTTTTTTTTAATTTTTTTAATTTTATTTATTTCTGTATGTGTATGAATGTACTGTCTGCATGCAAGTTTGTGCACCTGTGTCGTGCAATGCCGCGGAGGTCAGAAGAGGGTGTCGGATTCCCCTGGAACTGGAGTTCTCCTGGAATTGGAGTTTCAGATGGTTCTCGGCCGCCATGTGGGTGCTGGGGATTGAACCCGGGTCCTCTGTAAGAGCGGTCGGTGCTCTTAACTGCTAGGCCATCTCTCCAGCCCCCCCTCTATCCTATTTGTAGTGGGACTTCGGTCATTCCCACCCCCTAAAGTCTATGCCCTGTATAATGTCCTGTCTTGTATAGCCCTTGCCCTTAGACTATGACCAGTTCCTGCTATTTTTACAAGGTAAAGAGATTTGGGTCTATAAAATCCCAAGTAGATTGGGTTTGTGTTAATTAAAAAAAAAAGAGAGAGATTAAGATGCTATGAACTGAGTTGTGTCTCCTCATGTGTTGGGGTCCTAATTCCTAATATAGAGATTAAACTTTTAGGAGGTAATTAAGGTTAAGGGGGGGTCATAAGATTAGGGTCCTAGTTCAATAGGACTGGTGGCCTTAGAACAGGATGTTATCCCTATCCCTCTCTATCTGCCCCACCCTTTCCATTCATGCACAAAAGCCTATGGGAGCAGGGCATGGTGGCGCACACCTTTAATCCTAACATTTGGGAGGCAGAGGCAGGCGGATCTTTGTGAGTTCAAGGCCAGCCTGGTCTACATAGTGAGTTCCAGGACAGCTGGGGCTACAGGGAGACCCTGTCTCAAAAAAGACAAAAAAAAAGGCCATGGGAGGACACAGTGAAGAGGCAGCCATCTGCAAGCTAGGAAAAGAGCCCTCTCCACAAACTGAATATGCTGGCACTCTGATCTCAAACTTCTTGCTTTCAGATCTAGGAGAAAACACATCTATGAAGAAAACACATTTCTCCTGTTAAAGCCACCCAGTCTCTGGAATCTTGTGGCAGCCCACACTAATACACTGAGTAGGTCTGACCTCATCAGGTAAGCTCCTAAAGTGACTGGCCCTTCCTGAAAGAAGTTTAAAACATAAGGGGGCAGCCAGGCGTGGTGGCGCACGCCTTTAATCCTAGCACTTGGGGGGCAGAGGCAGGCAGATCTTTGTAAGTTCCAGGCCAGCCTGGTCTACAGAGTGAGTTCCAGGACAGCTGGGTGCTACAGGGAAACCCTGTCTCGAAAAGACAAAATAAATAAATAAAAATAAAATAAAATAAAATAAATAAATAAATAAATAAATAAATAAACCTATGGACTGGGGCACCAAACAAGGAACTACAAGCAGCCTTTCTTGAGTTAACAGCAGCCCCAGACGACAACCAGCAAGGGCCAGGGGCCTGAGTCTTACAAACCACAAGGAAATGAACTGTTGCCAGCAACTACATCATCTGAAATAAGGACCCTGAGCTCTAAAGGCAATATAGCTTGGCTGGCACTATGGCTTCAGTCACCTGAGACCACGAGCCTCTCACAGCATACTACTTTCTCCAGCACAGGCTTCCATACAATATCTAAGTCAACATCTGGTTAGTATTGGTGCTTCTGAGCCCCTCTGTAGTATGGCAACACATTTAAGAACATTTAAGAACAGAGCTTCGGGGCTGGAGTGATGGCCTAGCGGTTAAGAACACTGACCGCTCTTATAGAGGACCCGGGTTCAATCCCCAGCACCCACATGGCGGCCGAGAACCATCTGAAACTCCAATTCCAGGAGAACTCCAGTTCCAGGGGAATCAGACACCCTCTTCTGACCTCCGCAGCATTGCACGGCACGGGTGCACAAACCTACATGCAGACAGTACATTCATACACATACAGAAATAAAAAAAAGAACAGAGCTTCGACTCCTTCCTTCCCTCAGAAACAGAGAGGCTCATTTCACTCTTAGCTCCTCACTGCACAGTACACAATGGATTCTGTTTTTCTGGAGTCTATGAAGTATTTGCTAACTGATATGTTTATTTATGCTTTCTTATGTGTCAAGCATTCAAACATCCTGGAAAACTACCTTGAGAACGTTTTTCTAAAGCCAGCAAAGCAGAAAGGACCTACCTACCATTTCTCATTATGGATACTATGTCAATGGATATAATTGATCTAGCAATTTATATTTCACTTATTACTAACATTAACTTGATTAGTAACTGAATATTCTACTGTCTTTTTAAAATAAGGCTCTTGGGGACTGGAGAGATAGCTCAGCACTTAAGAGCACATAATGCTCTTGTAGAGCACATGGGTTCGATTCCCAGCACCCATGTTAGGCAGCTCACAACCATCTGTAACTCCAGGTACAGGGGATCCAATGCCCTCTTATGGTACAATCCCCCCCATATATACACTTAATTATAAATAAATAAACAATAAATGAGGCTTTTATCCACATGACAACCCTCCTTCTGCTCATGCCTTTAGGAGATGAGATGACCCTTATCCCAATTACATTACATTTCACCTTGATGTTTAAGAGGAGTTAAATATACATTCCATCTTGTCAATCCTGAGAGATCTTCAAAATGACATACTGCTTCTCTTATACAAATAATGGCCACTTCTCCACATTACCAGCATTAGCTTAAAGAAAACTTAAGTTTTCTTTATTCAAGAGCATGTATTGAACTAACCCCAGAAGGAAGAACCACATCTCTCTTATTACCAGTCCATCCCTAGCATGCTGTAGTTTCCAACATGAAGGACCCAATAAATACTTGGTGGGTGAGTAACCAAAGGAATAGACTTGCTGGTCAACACTTAGATCAAACCAGAGCCATATGCAATGTTTTCAACAATTTCCTTCTGGGCTGATGGGAAATCATTAAGCAGTTATCAGTGTATCTTTAACTCACGCTTCATCTTTCTAACAAAGCTATCACAACATACTCTGGTAAGGTGTCAGACACCTTACCAGAGTAATGTATATGTGCAAATCTAATTATCCTTTCAAAATGAATACACCAGCCTAAAATAACTTCTTCTTGGAAAAGCCTTGTTTAAAAGAGGCAAAATTTCAGCTGTATGCAAGACAGCAACCAGGGAGGGTGTCAGGAATCCCTGCGAAGTCCTTAAAAGAACTGAACCGAATGCCTCAACCATGTTCAAATAGAAAATAGATGGTGTAGTAAAATAAGAGTAATTAAAGAACAATGCTCAGAGAGGCACCCTGGGAAGGCTGAGCAGAGCTCCACTACTGTGCACTTGAAATGGCTGAAAAATCATTTGCATCTTTATAGCAGCTACAACAGTCTCAGACACACAGGAATCACTCAAATACTTGTTGAAGAGTTTATTAAATATTACAACTCCCCTTAAAACCAGGAATCTACCCTAAAGCCTTCTACATTCTTCTGTCTAGACCATTCACATAGTTGAGAACACACAGTCTCATGGAAATGACATCAAATAAGACCAAACATGTATAAAATTAATATCCTTTCATTGAAAACTAAATGGTAGCATTGTGGGTGGGAAGGTTCTACTGAGAGGATGGCAGGTGGTGTGAAGGCACGCCGTGATGGGAGTGTCAGGTCTGACTAAGACGTCCTCTCAGAACCAGCAAGAGTGCTGATAAGGCAACAGCTACAGAACAATAATCAAGTCTTCGCATTTCCAATTTACACTCAAATAACTCATTTCAGACAAGAACCACCACATTTGGCATAAGAAAAGGCTAAATCATTCCCAGATTTGTTCCTAATACCATCCATGTGCATTTTAGCAAGTTTAATTTAAAATATATTCATTGCACAATAAACACACTTGAGGAAATACATAGAAAAATACTTCAGAATGGGGACCAAAAGGAATACATTGCAGACATGGACAGGATCTTTAAAATTTAAAAGGAATACTATGTACAACTTTATGTCAGTAATTTTTAATAATGATTTTTTTTTTAGCAAAATATAAACTAGCAAATTATCTCAAGAGGCAGAAAACCTACACAGATCAATAACTAACAAAAAATTATCAAGCGCAACCAGAGCAGGGACAGGGCGGCTTCAGAGGTGCTATAGTTTGAACTTTTGTCCTTCCAGAAACTCAGGTTGAAACTCAATCAGCTTTGACAGTACTGGGAGGTAGATTTAGGTCACAAGGGTAGAGCCCCTGTGAATGAATTAGTGCCACTATCGCAGGCAAGGGTTCATTATAAAAGGTAAGTTGGCTTCTTCCTCTCCCTCTGATGCTCTCTCTGCCCTTCTTTGATCCTGTCAGAAGGCCTGCCAGATGCTGGTGTCTTGATTGTGGACTTCCTAGTCTCCAGATATGTGAGAAATAAATTTCTGTTTCTTATAAATTGCCAGGTCTCAGGTATTCTGTTACAGCAGCACAGAAGAAATTAGGAAAACTGGTACCAGGAGTGGGGTATTGCTATAACATATGACTGAAGATGTGGCTGCAACTTAGAACCAAATAATGGATATAGGATAGGAAGAATTCATAGGAACGAGCTAGAAAAGACATAGACTGCTGTAAATGGAGCATTACTGGAGAGTGAAGACTTTGGTGACTGCTCAGAAGAAAATAATCATGATGGAAATATGGAAGGATCAACTGTGAGCAGCACAGACAATTTTGACAAAGCCTCGAATGGAAACGAGGAACAAGGCGACAGAGGCTGCAGCAAAGAGCATCCTTGCTATAAAGTGGCAGGAACTTTGCTAAATTCTATGTCCAAAGGGGGAAGGTGGGTGGCCAGGATTTAAAAGTAATGCATTAGGATATCTGGTGAAAGAACTATCAAAGAAAGAAGGCACTCTTGTCACTTTGTGGCTTCTTTTAACCACATGTAATAAAATACAGAATGAGAGAAATAGTTTTAAAATCGAAGCCATTAAAAGGGAAGAACAATAAAGATCTGTGAAAAATCCTGGCCAAACATGAGCAGGAAAGACTGCCCAGGGTTTCTTGACCAAGAAACTGTTTGACAAGGAGATAAGCACAGACTCAAGGAAGCCAGGTGCTAGTCATCAACACAACAGAGGAATGCCCTCCAAGGCATGGGCAGTCTCCACTCAGTCAGGGCAAGACCAATCAGAGCCAAGGGAATGGGCTCCTGCAGAGCCTGTACTGGGGCAATGCCTTACAGAATCACCAGAGTGGAGCTGCCCTCCAGACTCCAGAATCATACACTGCCAATGTGAGACTCCAATCTGTGTGACTTGCTGCACGGGCTGAGCCAGGCAAAGCCACAGGAGTAGAACTAGAGTCTTTGGGGGCCCGACTCCCATCCACAAGACACTAAATGGAGCAAAATATTGTTCCTAGGTCTTAGGATGTAGTACTGTTTGTCTACTGTTGGGTTTTGGACTTGCTTGGGGCCTGTTACCCCCCCCCCTTTTTTTTGTCTTCTGCATTTCTCCGTTTTGGAATAGAAATGTCTGTCTGTGGCTATTCTACCACAGCACTATAGAAGCAGGTAACTCGCTCACTTCCACGGATCACTGCTGGAGGGAAATGTGCTTAGAATGAATCATGCCTGGAGCCTTGCCCAACTAGAGGAGGCTCCTGACTTTGGAGGTGATGCTGGAATGAGCTAAGGCTGTGGGGACTGCTGGGATGGACTTGATGGGTTTACTACGTGAGGACATGTAGAGGGAAGAGTCAAGGGACGACGACAGCCATGCTGCAACATGTACTCTGCCACAGCAGCACAGAGTGACAAGATCAAAAGCAAGGCCTACCCCCCAAAACCCAAATTATATAAACTATCTCAAATCATGGGAACACATAGCTCCTTAATTTACTTCACAGTGGTGTAACCCTTACCAGTTTTGATTTGTAAAGGAATGGTACACAAAACATGAAACTATATGCAAGCCTCGCTTATAAAAACTGCAAAAAACTAATAAGAGGCCAACAAATCTAACCAATGTGTATTAAAAAGGGAAAAAAATTTCACAAGCAAGTAAAATTTATCCCAGGAATACAAGAATGGTTTAATTTAATTGCGTCTGTGTAAATGATACTTTTAAGTGGCCTGGAAAACTTACACTTCTCAGCCCCCATGTAAGAAATCTGACTACCCTGAGAATGCCGTGTGAGGAAGCTCGAGCTAGCCACGTGAGAGGCTGCTTGCAAAGACGCCGCCCAGCCAGCCCCCACTGCTCCAGTGGCTCCCACTGAGCAAACCAAATCTGAGGGAAGACACATTCAGAAGTAGCCCAGGAGAAGACGACTCTGCCAAGGCTCCTCTGCCACTACTCCCCAGGCTTCCAGAGCAAGGACCCAGCCAAGCGCAAGTCATCCTACAGAACTCGGACCACTGGAAATGAACTGTCAGGTTTTTACACTTCATATTTTGGTTTAGGTTAGTTTTATTTTGTTTGAGACAGAGTCTTACTATATACCTCAGGTTGGTTCTCTTAACAAGAATGCACATTATCTACCTTACACACTCAAGAGAGTCAATAAACACTACTACATTCAGGTATAGTGTGGCATACATACAGACACTATTCAGGAAGCTAAAGCAGAGTAACCTGAACCTAGGAGCAACATAACAAGACCCAAGCACCCATCTCTCTTTTTTTTTTCTTTTTTTTTTTTTTAACCAAGTTCTTTATTTTTTTTTTATTAATTTTATTTATTTCTGTATGTGTATGAATGTACTGTCTGCATGCAAGTTTGTGCACCCGTGTCGTGCAATGCCGCGGAGGTCAGAAGAGGGTGTCGGATTCCCCTGGAACTGGAGTTCTCCTGGAATTGGAGTTTCAGACGGCTCTCGGCCGCCATGTGGATGCTGGGGATCGAACCCGGGTCCTCTGCAAGAGAGTCGGCGCTCCTAACCGCTAGGCCATCTCTCCAGCCCTTCTCTTAATAATAATAATACCCAATAAAACAACACACCAGCCCGCCCCCCCCCAATCCAAAAGAAAACCACTGGACTAAGAGTTAAACAAAGTAATTAGATGCAGCCATCATGCATAATCTCAAATGCCTTTGATTTCAAGTTTCTCCATTAACTGAGTAGACTATCTCAACTGGTGAATGTATGGTATGAATGTAGTATAAATTTTAGTTTTACTATCTCAGTGGAATTTCATTATGGGATGTTTGACTCTGCTTTGACTCATGCCCATGGATTGTATCTTTATTCTAGTCCAGTATCTTATAAATCTGCATCACTGTTCACAGAAAAGATGATGCAGGAAGAACACACTTGAAGCAAATACATCAAATCCTAAAGTACTATTTAAATCATTGCTTTTAGGACCCACTAACTCGTTGGCTTACTGTGCTTACCCAGCTAAGAAGCACTTCACTGGCTGCTCTATCCTCTCAAGATGCTGGTCGGCCCAGTAGAGCTCTCCTCCTGTGCCGCCCCCTTCTGTCTCACTTTGTGCTCTTATCCCTTTCTGCAGATCCTCAAAACTCCTCTCCCAATCCCATACTTTCTTCATCTCTTCCCCAATGACTTCACAAGTTACATGGCTTCTCTTTTCTCTAATTCTGTTTTAATGTACACAAAATGAAAGATCCTGGGTATTCGACATGCTGTTTTATTCAGTAAGCACATGACAAGGTCCAGCACTTACTATCTTGCAACTGCGTTTCCCAGGTACTAAATCTTACTCAACCAAACAGCTTCTTGTCTTCACTTGCATTCCCTTCTCCAGGGTGTTAATAAATGGTTGTACAGTTAGCAATGTGTGATTATTTGAAAAATCATTTTGAAACTGCAATTTAAGTAGTATTTTTAATTAATTGGGTTTCACAAGAAGAGAATTTGAAAAAGGAAATTACTGAATTTGGCTAAATCTGAACAGAAAGCAGTGGAGTTGAATCATGAAGAAAAGACGTGGGTTTGTAAACTGCGGATTGAGATTCTCCCACCCTGAGGTGACTGTTGTGTAGAGATGGCAAGGAAGCTCCATCACCACATCTGAGCAAGAGGCAAGGGTTCCACCATGGACAAGAGGCAAGAAAGAAAGAACACTACGTTTAACCTCAGGGCAGCCACAAGATTTACTTCAAGGTAAAAAAAGACAACACAGCTTAGAAAACTCAGAGACTATGAATACAGAGTTCGATATTCAAATTCTTTGAAGATCAGAAAATTGCTGACATACTTTTAAACAAAAAGAATAAAGCAAGGAGATGTGTGAGTGAAATCAACCAAGAACAAAAAAGGGAAATTCATCTAACAATTAGATGTTCTTGGGGTTTTCCCTTTGCCCATAAATCTTTTTTTTTTTTGGTCTTTTTGAGACAGGGTCTCCCTGTAGCCTCCAGCTGTCCTGGAATTCACTCTGTAGACCAGGCTGGCCTTGAACTCACAGAGATCCGCCTGCCTCTGCCTCCCAAGTGCTAGGATTAAAGGCATGTGACACCATGCCCGGCTTAAATCTTATTTTTAAAAAGTTCTTTTGCAAGGTGATACTTAAAACTCATTAATACAAGTAAAGGGGTTCATTACAACAATTCCGCACATACATATGTGCGTAGATGAGGCTGACCCCCTCTATGACCCTTTCTTACCCTCCCTCTCAATCTGCCTTCTGCATCCCCAATAGTAGCCTTTTGAGTTGAATTTATTTTCCCTCCTACATTCACATATGAGAGAAAACACGGTGACTGTCTGTGAGACTGGCCTATTTCATTCAATATGATGCTCTCTGATTCCTTCCATTTTCTTGCACAAGCAACCTAATTTCACTCTTCTTTATGTTGAGTAAAACTCTGTTACATGATATTCCATGTTCTCTTTATCATTCATTTACTGATAGGTAACCAGGGTGACTCCATGACTACCTGGATATTCATTTTTGTCCTTTTTTTTTTTTTTTTTTTTTTGAGATAGGGTCTCACTATGTAGCCCTAACTGGCCTGGAACTCATTATGCAGACCATACCAGCCTCAAACTCACAGACGTCCACCTGCTTCTGCCTCTCTAGTGCTACAATTATATACTCTGCCACCATGACTGGCTATGGCTTGTCTATTGCGAATGGTGCAAAAACAAGTGTAGTGTGGTTGTATCTCTGCAGTAAGATAACTTTGGTTCTCTTGTACAAACCCAGAAATGGTACAGTTTGAGTACATGAAGTTTTACCTTCCTTTTTTTTTTTTTTTGGTCTTTTGAGACAGGGTCTCCCTTTAGTCCATTTTTTAGGAGTCTCCCCACTGCATCCATAGACGCTGGACTAACTTATGCTGCTACCAGCTGTGCACTCCCACCGCCTTCCTACACACCTTCATCCATAGTTATTGTGCTGATTTTCTAGATGATAGCCATTTGACTGTGGTGATATGGAATCTTACCAGTTTCAACTTTTATTTTCCCAATAGAGATAATGAGTATTTTTTTCATTCATTTATTGGTAATTTGTACTTCTTCATTTGAAAGGTGTCTGTTGAGTTTATTTACCCATTTATTGGATTATCTGTTCTTGTTTTGCTTGAGTTCTTTACATATTTGGAATATTAACACCTTATGATATGAATGGCTGATAAAGATTCTCTCCCATTCTGTAGCTTTCCCTTTGCTCTGCTGACTGCTGCTTCTGTGTGCAGCTTTCTAACACTCACTGTGACTCAGGCCTCTTCTGATCATCCTGTCCCTTACACAGATAACATGGATTCAGAGAGGCACCTTCCCAGGATTCTTAACTTTTAGGCTCGAGATCATGATCACCCAGCACAAGGGTTCCTACTGATGTTCCACTTGGCCCTTAAGCTTTGGCATCAAAAGTTCTCCTGGACAGTGGCTTTCAGTACAAGATGGAGTTTTCTAGAGAAACAGCTGTGGATAACGGACATTTCCTTGATGGGAAGTGGATACTCTGCACCAAAAGAAACAAGTTCAGACTGAGAGTGTTAGGTTAAATCCATTGATACTGATGATTAACTTGAAAGAAGATTTTGTTGAGAAGAAAACACATTTTAATGTTAGTGCTTGACAAAATCCAAGGGAAGTCCTAATCCTCAGAAAGTTAGTATTTAAAGGTATGGAGAAATGGTAACAACAATCTGACTACAGGGTCTTCGTGTCAGCTATATTTTTGAATATACAAGAACCTAAATTAGGAGAGTATTTGAAGGATGTTGCCTCCCAAATGTAAATCAGTGAATGATGGCTTCCTTCAATGAGAAAAATTTACTACAAAAAAATATCAACTTAAGTAATGTGCTTGTTCATGATGCTGAAAACATTGTCTTACAAACTCGTATTTTTAGCAGAGTGGTAAATGGTCCAGACTGACAGGTAATCTGAAGATTACACAACAGTTCATTATTAAGCCCTGCAGCAGAACCACCTAAGCAACTTAACAATAAAAAAAAGATTCAGTCTAAATTAGAGGATATTTAAAATGGTAATTGTCTATAACATACAAAACTTAACAACAAAGTCATGGGAATTCTTTCTTTAAAAGACATAATTTTTACAACTGCTAAGTATCATTCCCCCATGGAAGTGTAGGAGGTAATGTGACATATTTGATTTGATAATACAGTGCAGTAGAGTCAATAGGAAAATGGACTGTGACAACACAATGACTGAAGTCCAACTCATTTGCTTATTAACAATGAGACCTTATAGAAGTTGTCTAAGTTTTCTGTCCCTCATTTGTAAAATGGAGATAAAACCATGTTCTTTCCTTATCTGGGGCTTCTTTTCATTTTGTTTTCTATACATGGGGGCAGTGTGTGTGTGTGTGTGTATGTGTGTGTGTGTGTGTGTGTGTGTGTGTGTGTGTGTGTCGCATTTGTAGGGGGTGGACATATGCAGTGTGCATCTACAGTTAGGCCAACCCTGGGTGTTGGTCCTTGGACACCTACCTTCCTTCCATCTTTTAGTCTGAGACTGTGTCTCTGAGTAGGCCAGGCTAGCTGGCCTGGGAGCTTCTGGTGACTTGCCTGTCTCCACCTCTTATCTTGGCATCACTGGAGTTATGGGAATGTGCCACTGCACCCAGTTTTTTATGTAAGTTCTGGGGATCCGAACTCACTTTTGCAAGACAAGCACTTTACTGATTGGACCACATCCTGAGCATTGTGGGTTTTATTTTTTTGAGACAGGATCTCAGGTAGCCCAGGATGCCTTCAAACTCTCGATATTTAGCTGATGATGACCCTGAGTTCCTGAACTTCCTCAATCCACCTCCCAAGTGCTGGGATTACAGGCATTAATCACCATACTCAGCAAAACTACATTCTCCAAAGGTTTATCTGGAGGACTAGAATCTTCAGCAGTGATTCTAATTATTAGTATTCTTCATTTCCTCTGCCCTTCACATTTATCTCAGCAAACATGTCACTGTCCAAAACACTTTGGGGAGTTGCCCATAAATTTGTTTCCCAGTTTCTGAATATCCTTAGTAATAATGAATATCTTGCTGGAGGATTTGATAGAGATTTGGTCAAATCTTCTTGAGCATTAGATGGGTGAAAAGATTGGGACAGTAACCTTTAGGTAGATTAACAAAATATGGTGCTGTAATAATGAAGCAATGCTCTTTGGCTTCTTTTTGTGCTGTTCTAGGAATAATGTGGAGACTCCTGCTGATCAAGGTCACCTTTGAGATCAAAGGATCGCAATAATGCTCAATGTTCCTATGAGGAGTTACTTTAGAGGTCCTTTAAATCAAGCTCACTTATACTATCCAAACAGAACCTCAGTTTAAGTGACTTGTCCAATGTTTCAAAGCTATTGCAGTCAGAGTACTGGGGCTAAAGCCCAAGTTCAACTTTCAGTTCCACACTTCCTCCACACAGTACCTTCTGGACCTCTTTGTCCCGTTTGCCTGCTACATTTAGAGTTATACACATGGTCTTATTACTGGCTTAACAAAGTTAGAAGTTACTCCTAGAAACTGAAGCATTTTCATGGAATCACCTATTGCCAAAGCACATGATTGTATTTGCTCATTTCAGTTTGGGGTGTAGTGTTTCAGAACTGGCTTAACAAATTTCTCCATTTGGCCCACTATCTGAAGAAAGTTAGCAAATCCAGGATTCCTTCTATACTGGCAGTTCTGCTACAGTTTTAACTGGACATGGATCAAAATTACTACAGTGTCTCCAAAGACAAGTTTCTACCAGCATACTAGTCTTTACGACTCTTGAAGTCTGTTCCAAAAAATCAGCCACCATACTCTCCTTTTTCTCTCTTCACCCCACTGGTTTAGTTCGTCTCTAGCTGCACTCATTCTCAGATGCCTCACAAGTCTGTTAAGCACTGATAAGCAAAAACCAATCTAAAGAGAGTGAGAACTCAAGACTACATGCACAGGAAGCTAGTGGAGTTATGCAGGTTATATAGGTATGCACACATGCATGCATACATACACACATGTGTGCGTGTGTGTGTGGGGTTACATAAGGACACTTTCCTGTTAGTGGGGGGGAAAACTGCCAAATGGAAGCCAAAGGATCTGGTTCATACTTCATTTCTACCAATTTAAGAGCTAAGATTCAAAGGGAATTATGTGACTGCTCACAAGTTCTAAGCTTTGAGATTGTCTATGGCTATCTGCCCTAACTCCAATCCAGTATGCCTGGCCCACTGCAGATTTTCCATAAAGTGGGCTCAGTTCAAGTTTGATTAGGAGCAAAGCAGAGGCAGAGGGAATGCCACAAGTAACCACACCTCCCACTAAAACAAGGTGCAGGGAGGAGTCACATTTTACCCCGATGTCACTAAAATGCTCTGCAGAGAAATCACTAAAATTATCACTAAAATTTAATTTTGACCTGATATAACAGATATTTTTCTCTTTAAACATTTTATTGAATGTCTGTGTATTTCATACACAATATCGTAATCTTCTTATACCCCCTTCCCCACTGGCACCCTCCCATAGCCAGCACTCACTGGATTTCGTGTATTCTGCCATTTACGTAAAGGTCTATAGAGTCAAGTTAGTGTGGCCTGGTGTCAGTCAGTTCACGTTCCCCACTGGGGTCTAGTCAGCCGATCTAGAGCCATTCCTCTGAAGAAGATCAGCTCTTTTCCACCCAGTAGTAAAAGCAGGCCAATAGTTCTGCTAAGACTGGAGCCTGCTGCTGTATTTTTTTTTTTTAAGTTTTAATGAACAAAGAATACATAGGAAATAACTGCTCTTAAGCCTATCTACTACATAGTGCAAATTAGAGTGACACAGGAGAATAGGAAGCTACATGAGGGACAGCCCAGAGGAAGTGTCCAGGCTGAGGAACAGAGACAGGAGTCCAACAGAGCAAGAGGGTCTACCTTGGTGGAAAGAAAGGAGATGGGAGCCCAGGGAGCCCATGGGTGATAGCTGGAGTCCACAGTATACTGAGCCAAAGAAGGGAGCTGCACATAGAAAGCTCCAGTTCTACACAGGGCTGAGTACTCATCACTGAGTCATTTGAGGAAATGATCCAATACCAGGAAAAGAACAATCTGAAAGGAGTAGAAAAAAAAAGAGAGAGATTTCTCCAGGAACAGCACCTGTTCCCAGCGGTGGGAAGAGGGTTCATACTCCATGAGCCACACAAGGAATTGCTCCAGAGTTCTGGCTTTAGAAGCAGCTAAACCACCAGGACTGAAGCCTGCACTCATCCAGCCAAAGAGGCTTAAAAGCAAAACATGAAGCAACAAATGGCAGAACTGTATCTCAGCATAAACCTCAAAAACATTTAAAGGAATATAAAAATACTCAGCCAACAATAAGGTAAGATCATAATGGACATCTGGTGACCAATGGAAAATTACGATCTATACAAAGATGCAAAGAAATACAATCTGAAATAACTAAACTAACTAACTGAAAGGAACCCAAAATTGATAATGACTATGATAAGATTAGTAGACAGGGCCACCAATGGAGTTACTACAACTTAATTTCCATGTTCAGAAACTGGAGAATAGATTGAACACATTAAGAGGGGGCATGTAAAAATTTTGAATGATCCAAATGGAACTTTTTCTTCTTTTCTGACACTGAAAACTGAACCTAGAACCTTGTGCTTTACCCTTAAACATACCTACGTAGACCAGGCTGGCCTTGAACTCACAGAAATCCGCCTGCCTCTGTCTCTCAAGTGCTGGGATTAAAGGCAATTGCCACCATGCCCAGCTCAGCACTTGGGAGGCAGAGGCAGGTGGATCTCTGTGAGTTCAAGGCCAGCTTAGTCTACAGAGTGAGTTCCAGGCCAGCTGGGGATACAGAGAGACCCTGTCTCAAAAATACCTAGAGAGAGAGAGAGAGAGAGAGAGAGAACACAATATACTAATATATACCACAATCGAGTTGCTTTCAATAGTTCTAAGGGAAAAAAAAAATTTTAAGCAGCCTGAGAAAAAAACACAGGGCACATACAGGACAATTTATTAAGATGACAGGACAATGGAGCAAAACCTTTAAGGAATTAAAAATTGAAAAGCAAAAGCTTAACCTAGATTCCATGTCTTTCAAAACTAAGATAATCCAGAGATGTTTTCAGACACAGTCCAAGTTTTCAATTACCAACTGAAATGTACCACAAAAAAATGCAAAAGGAAATATTTCAGACACAAGAAAAATGATTCCAGATGGAAATGTGGCTGTAAATATGGGATTGAAAAGCACAGGGAAGAGCAAACGTAGACCAATGGAACGGCTTTTCTTTTTAGTCATGGACCACAGAACAATGCTTCAGTCAATAACGGGCTGCACATATGATGGAAGCTCCACAAAGTTAGAAAAGAGCTAGAAACTTCTCATTGCAAATGACATCTTAGCTAATCTTAATGTTGTAGCACAATGTATTTGTGCATATCACACACAAAAACCCCTGATGCACTTACAGTCACAAAAGACACACAGGCTAGGCAAGGTGGTACCTGCCTGCCTTTAATCCTGGCACTTGGGAGGTGGGTGGATCTCTTTAAGTTCCAGGCCAGCTAGGACTACATAGTGAGACCCTGACTCAAAACACTAAAAACAAAACAAAACCAAACAATAACAAGCACAGTAATCTATAGCTGGATTCCCTGATGATAAGGAATGTCAATCACCAGCTTATGTACTTAACTGTAGTATACATTTTTTTTTTGGGGGGGGGTCTTTTCGAGACAGGGTCTCCCTGTAGCTCCGGCTGTCCTGGAACTCATTATGTAGTCCAGGCTCGCCTTGAACTCACAAAGATCCGCCTCTGCCTCTGCCTCCCAAGTGCTAGGATTAAAGGCATATGCCACCACACCCAGCCTGTAGTATACATTTTATCATCATTTTAGAATATATACCTACCTAATAAAAATAAATTACAAGCCAGGCATGGTGGTGTACACCTTTAATCCTAGCACTCAGGAGGCAGAGGAAGACAGATCTTTGTGAGTTCAAGGCCAGCCTGGTTTACAGAGCCAGTTCCAGAACAGCTGGGGCTACAGGGAGACCCTGTCTCGAAAAGACCAAAATAAATAAATAAATAAATTAATTAATTAATTAACTACAAAACAGTATGTGGTGTTATGCTGGCAGCAGATTCAAACACCTCATGGTCACCACGTCTCTTGCACATGGTGGGACTCAGCTATACCATTTACAATTGTGTAGGATGTTTACACAATGATAAAATCATCCGGCAATGCATTCTCTGATCATAACTCTACTGTTAATGTGTGACTGTGCTTAAATCTCTGAAGTCAATCATGTGTGGAGAGGGAAAATAATGCTAATGTAATCTGAGGTTACAACAAAAGGAAAACATGGAACAGCAGCTAAAAGGCGGGTGGGTGTCTTCACTTAGCCCAGGTGATGAAACACCTGAGATAATCACTTACAAAGGAAGATTTGTTCATCCTCATAATATTGGAGGTTTCAGTGTAGTCAGTTGACCATTGTTTCTGGGCCAGTCATAAGGCAACAGGTAAAAGCCCATAGTAGTGGCAGGTGCTCATCTCATGGAGATGAGAGGGAGGAAGGGAGGGGGGAGGAATGGCTAGGGTCACAATCTTCCCATGGTCCCACAGGCTGCACCTATTAATGGTCCTAGCACCTCCCAGAAGCACCTCCACCCAGTAACCACTCCCTCCACTTGTGGAAGTTGGGGGATTCTTATCCAAATTGTAACAGCTGGTAAGGGAAAAACAGAATATCAATATAAGGCCTCAGGCCTGGGTCATGTATTACAGGACTGTATGATTTATATTATAAACCTGAAAGCAACCACACAATAAAACTAACAAGCCAGCAATGAAATAAAATCCAAAAGGAGACAGGTAAAAAGGAAAGGAATACAGAATAGATGGGTCAACTTGAATACAAATGGCAGGATGGATTTAAACTCATTAACAGTGGTTATAACTGAAAGTTGACTGTGGATGAAACTCAATAGGAGAAAACTTGCCTTCCATGCAGGAGGCCCTAGGTTCAATTCCCAGGACTAAACAACAAAGCCTAAAAATAGCGGAAATAGCCTAATCAGGGGGTAAAGACTGTCATAGTAGATTCTTTACACCTAGGAGAGGGACAGGGGAAGGAGGAGTTGGATGGATATGATCAAGATACATTGTATACATGTATGAATGTCAAAGAATAAGTAAAAAATAAGAAATGTTACTGACTACAATGTCAAAAAGATTGACTTCACAGAGAAGGATGGCAGCTACAACTCAAATCAACAGTTCCCAAGAGAGAATTACTAATTCGGAAACAACCCAAAATGTGCTGCATTTGGCATGATGTGAGGAGGCCACAGTGCTTCTAGCAGGTGTTATGTCTTTAAAAATGCCTAGCCTTGCCGGGCGTGGTGGTGCACACCTGGAATCCCAGCACTCGGGAGGCAGAGGCAGAGCAGAAGCTGGTGGATCTCTGTGAAACTGAGGCTAGGATGGTCTACTTAGCAAGTTCCAGGCCAGCTAGGGCTACAGAGAGACCCTGTCACATGGAAACAAACCTAAACTGAAGGGCATTATAAAAATAACTGGCCTAACGGTCTTTTCAAATGTCGATGAATAACAGAGGAATTGTTTCAGACTGAAGAAACAAATAAATACAATGCATGGTGTATGGCTGAATCCCTTTGTTATAAAGGACAATGAGACAGATGGAGACACTTGAGACTTGACTGGCATAGATGGATTGGGTGTCAGTGATGTGTGAATTGGAACTACCTGATTTTAATGGTTGTACTATAGTTTATCTAGGAGAGTCTTCTCATTTGTAGAAAATCTGCATAATCTTTCTGATTTACTTTCAACACTGACAGGAGGAAGCTTTTGGTACTATTATTAAAATGTTTCTAAAAATTTGGGAATATTTCAAAGGAAAAAAAAAAAAACCCAAAAAACAAAGCAGAAAAATGTTCCAGAAACCAAGGCAGGGAGTATTAAGGCCACATTATCTCAATCCAAACTTCTCAAAGGAAGAGCATCCACCAATAGCCCACAATGTCTTGCAAAGGGCAATCCAGTGACATCTTCAAACAGGGGGACAAGGGACCTGCCCTTTTCTCTGGCTGACATGTTTTACAAGGTCAACTGACTCCCAGTAATAATTAACAGGGTAAGTAATTTATTGAGAATAAGTTTTCAATGCCAGTCCCATCACTAAATTGTAACATTTAGCCTATTAAGGGCTTGGAGACTAGATATGATTTAAAAAACACAGAGAAGAATAAATAGTTTTGGAACCTGGCATACATATTCTTCTTCAAGTGGCACAGAATAAAGACCTGAGGGCTTTTTTTTGTATGAGTGCATTAGCTGCATGTGTCTAAGTGCATCTGGGTCATGCAATGCCCTCGGAGTCAGAAGGTGGTGTCAGATCTTCCTGGAACTAGAGATATGGATGGTTGTTAGCCTCCACTGTGGGTGCTGGGACTTGAACCCGGGTCCTCTGCAAGAGCAGCCAGTGCCCTTAACTGCTGATCCATCTCTCCAGCACAAGAACTGCAGACTTTAAAATCTAACTTTTAGGCTCTGTTTGGCAGTTATGAACTGGCATTGCCAAATAATGGAGGCAGTGTTCTATTTCAATTTTTAAGCTACATATTAAATGTCCACACACACAAAAAGGTTAGAATCCACATGTTCAATCACAAGAAATAAACTTTTTCCTTTATAAATAACTAAATGAATAAGAAAATGGTCCAAAAGTCTATCCATTGGTTTCATCTTTGGAGCTTTTTTTTTTTTTTTTTTTNCCAGGTGCTAGGATTAAAGGCATGTGCCACTACTATTTTATTTTTTAGCTTGCTAACTTTCCATTATTTTATTTATTTATTTATTTATTTTGGTCATTTTGAGACAGAGTCTCCCTGTGGCTCTGGCTGTCCTGGAACTCACTTTGTAGACTGGCTGGTCTTGAACTCACAGAGATTGCCTGCCTCTGCCTCCCAAGTGCTGAGACTAAAGGTGTGCACCACCACACCCAGCCTGGAGCCTGACTTTTGAAACTGTTCTAATGTTAGTACATCAGGTGACAGCGTCTACAGTGACATCACGAGGGCAATTCCCAGTGGTTCAGTTTTTTCAGCCCTTATACAAAGACAAAAGTTGATGACAATATTATAAAATGTCACCTTACTTTAAAAGCTTGATCATGTCAAAATGTGATTGATAACACACACACAGGAGAGGAAGAGAACAGGCGGGAGGATCAATGAATACACTGAATTCCTGTCTTTCATCATCCAAAGCCAAGAGTCCATTATCTAAAGTTCATTTATCAAACAACAGAAACAAAGACCTTTGCCTTAATTTTTAAAGATAATCACCACAAGGAAAACCAGCAAGTGCTAAAGGTGGCTGCCACTGAGGAGGGAATGGGCAGGCTGGCGAAGGTACAGCAGGAGTTTTTAGTTTTTATTTTAGAGTTTCATTCTTTTTTAATGGTATACACAGTGCTTTCACTTTAACTTTTAAATAAATGGAGGGAGGGTGTATCACTTTCTCCAGGAAATTTCCATGTCTACCCTGGGGCTTCTTATTGCTGGGTTCCCAGAAAGTAAGCAAGGCACTCAGGCAGAACGCTCACTACTGCGCTGTGCTGGGGGTGGGGGTGGGGGCCCGCTAGCTGACTAACCAAGCTCAAGGACCTTGTGTTAGTACCCAATATCCCACCAGCCCAGGAACTAACAGAAAGCAACAAGCACCTGCTTAGTGAGTAAACAGCCATGAAAGATGGGGACGGTGAGTCTTGAAAAGCGGTATTAAAAAGGAATAAAACTATAAACAAGCATCAACATCTACAGCAGTACAACTACGTCTCACCAAAAAATTCATTCTGAAAAGAAACTTTTTATGAAAATTCCAAAAAATTCAAAGATATTTTAAAAGAAACAAAAACAACAGCAAGCATGCCTTGGCCATTTGCTTTCTATCAGAGACCCTTTCGCCACCTCCTTTGAGAGCAAAAAGGCAGCACCACGCAGGTGCAGGCGGACTGGCAGATGCCTCACACACTGTGCCTGTCAGGACGCATTCAGACCAGTGAATTTATTTATGTATAAACCATGTTTCAAGTCTATTCAAGTGATTCCATAAAGTAATTCCACATGACAACTTCTTTCTATCATCAAAATCTTCTTATATTAAAAAGAAAGCTGTAGCTTGAAAGCAAGCACTGAGAAGTTATGGTTTCCAAGGATACAGGAAGAGCTTCATGTTGAACCATCAAAGTGAGACTGCCTGACATGGTTTCTGTGAGGAGACTTGTTCTAAGAGGAATTATAAAACATGTTCTCTCTGCTCTGTATAAACAGTTCTTTAATGATAGTTTATCATATGAGGAATCAGTAAGTTAGAAATACACTTTTAGCCTTGAAAATTTAACATCTGAAGTTTGCTATTTCTCTTTGTTTTTTTTTTTTTTTTTTTTTTT
>VZQC01015208.1:1091933-1170676 GCA_009823505.1 Rhizomys pruinosus | reverse complement strand
AAAAAAAAAAAAAAAAAAAAAAAAAAAAAAAAAAGAAAGAAAGAAAGAAAGAAAGAAAAAAACTAATACAAGATTAATAAAGCAAAGTGTCCAGAGCCTGGCATGCTTATTAAATACAAAAAGGTACAGAAATGAAGTGAGATCTATGAGGCTTCTAGGGCAGAGGAATGCAATTCACATCTGGAAGAGTTTAACAAATGAGACAAACATTTCTTACTTTTCTTCTTGCTGCTACACAGGTGTAATCTTCTGATCTTTGTACTGTGAGACAATAGCTCAACTGTTCTTTATCCATTAAATACTTACTATGTGCCAAGAAATAGGCTAAGCATCAATAATAAGCAAGGTAAATCAACATCCCTGTACCTACAGCCTTATAATCTACTGGAGGATACATAATAATTAAATAGGGAATTACTATTAATCTTCATTCTCAACTTGACTAGACCAAGATACTCCTAGAATATTAGTAAAGCACACCTCTGGTGTGTCCATGAGGGTAGTTCCAGAAAAAATAAAAGGAGGTAAGACTAACTCTGAATATCAGTAGAATCATCCACAGACTAACTCTGAATATCAGTAGAATCATCCACAGACTAACTCTGAATATCAGTAGAATCATCCACAGACTAACTCTGAATATCAGTAGAATCATCCACAGACTGAAGCCTTGGTGGACTAAAAAGGGAAAAGGAGAAAGCCTACCAGCACAGACAATGTAACTCTTCATTTCCGTTTTCTGTCCACTGAGAAGTGAGCAGCCTCCTCCTACCTCCTATCACTCCCATGATGGGCCTTCTCGACTCAAGCCAACAGTAATGGAGCCAGAGGCCACGGACTAACACCTCTGAAACCATAAATCAAAATTAGTCTTTTCTACTTTAAATTGTTTCTCTCAGCTATTTGGTCACAGCAATGGGAAAACTAACCACATGGTTCTTAAGCCTTTAGAACTGCTTTGCTGGAAGAGTGGGCAGGAGAAAGCCTAGAGTGCTGTAAGCACTGGGCAATTCTGACAAGAGCTAAGAGCAGAATGCCAGGAGGAATGCAGATGGGAGGAACAGCTCACGAGATTTCAGATGGGAATAAGGATTTTATTGGGAGCTGAACTAGAGCATCTGTATTATACTATGGCAAAGAACTTGGCTACATTTGTCTATGTCCTGAGACTCTGAGGCTGAACTTAAAGATAAATTAGCATATTGGGGGAAATTTTAATCAGCTCAACATTGAAGCTCTGGAATGGTTATTACTGTCGGATTTTAGCCAAGCTTGTACTGAGAATTGGGAGCAAAATAAACAGAACTGATAGGTTTGAAAAACTTGCAGTTTGCCCAGAAATGGAGCACATTTAAAGTTGGGGCCAAGCAAGATATAGTTGTGCTTGTTAAGAGACTGCGGCCATTAAAAGAAGCCATACTGCATTTGGGCATTAGGGAAAATACCTTGACAATATCTAAGGAATTGGTTTAGACCTTGCATAAAAGTTTTAACTAGGGGCTGGAGAAATGGCCTAGTGGTTAAGAGCGCCGACTGCCCTTGCAAAGGACCCAGGTTCAATCCCCAGCACCCACATGGCGGCTGAGAACCATCTTTAACTCCAGTTCCAGTGGAATGGGACGCCCTCCTCTGACCTCCGCGGCACTGTATGACAGGGGTATACAAACCTACATGCAGACAGTACATTCATACACATAAAAAATAAATAAAAAATTTAAAAAGTCTGATTTGTAAAAAAAAAAAGTTTTAACTAATTTGAAAGACTCTAGAGATTGGGAATATAGCTCAGTGGCAGAGTATTTGACTGGGAATATAGCTCAGTGGCAGAGTGCTTGATTGGGAATATAGCTCAGTGGCAGAGTGCTTGCTTGGAATGAGTGAGGCCCTGAGTTTAATCCAAACCAAACCAACTTTACTTTGAGAAGTCAGTTGCTGACATGGCCATCTAGCCATTTAGGGAAGGACATCCCTATGGTCAGCCATCCAGGCACTGCTACAGCTTTGGTGAAAGAAGTCTAGGCCACCATTCAAGCTGGCAGCCATGGTTACATAGCCTGGTTTTGCATCCATACATAATAAAAGAGTTCACAGGGTCACAGAAACGTTCATGTAGATTTCGAGGAAAACAGACCTGGCAGGCCTGGCAATTTGTGGCAGGGTCAAGATTCCTGCGTGCAGTACCTAAAGCTGTTCTGGTGAAACTGAAGACACAGTGGAGACTCTAGGAAGTCAGAGATACCAGAACTTGGAATCTAGACTGAGGAAAGCTGCAGGTGATGAGCAGAGCCTGTTTGTTTGTTTGTTTGTTTGTTTGTTTGTTTGTTTTGGTCTTTTTGAGACAGGGTCTCCCTATAGCCCCAGCTGTCCTGGAACTCATTATGTAGACCAGGCTGGCCTTGAACTCACAGAGATCCTCCTGCCTCTGCCTCCCTAGTGCTGGGATTAAAGGCATGCACCACCATGCCCAGCTGAGCAGAGCCATTTTAAGAGAGTACAGGGCACAGCAAATGGGAAAGCACGAGGAGCAAGCCCTTGGGTGTTCACATGAGTCCATCACGTGTCCCAGATGCTGGACATGGAAGCAGGCGATTCAATGACAGGCCTGCTGGGTTTCGGTCTTGCTTTGATTCAATCCTTCTTTACTGTTTTCCTTTTCTTCCCTTTTAGAATGGGACTATGCTCTGTGTGTGTGTGTCTTTAAAGTATGTAACTTTTTTTTCTTTTAATTTTATAAGGAATCACAGCTAAAAGTTTTTACCTTGAATATCAGAGGAAACTTTGTACTTGGAACTTTTGAGCAGTGCAGGCACTATTAAAGACTGTGAGGACATAGGTGATAGATTTTGCTCCAGATATGGCTATGGATAGGAGCCATTGGGGGGAACCAAGAAATGGTATGGTTTAAGACGTTTCGAGTAACAAGTTGACAAGGGGAGGATTTGAGACAGTTCATCTCAATTGTCAACTTGTCTGAATGAGAAGCTCCTAAAAGATTAGTAGAGCAAACCTTAGGGTGGGTCTGCCAAGGCATTTTCAGGAAGGATTATGTGAAGGAGGAAGACACACCCTGAATGGCACCATGCCCTAGACTGGAGGCCTAGATGAATAAAAGGGAATAATATATCAGTCGTCTCTAGGTCCCCTCTCTTCCCTCCTCATCTCCCTCTGCCCTTTTCTAGACACCATAAGGTGAACAGCTTCCTTCTGTACACTCCCACTCATGACACTTGCCTATATTCCCACAGGAATGTAGCAGAAAAACAGAAAAGCTTATTACTACACCATGGGAAGTTTTAGAATAGAAGGCAACGGGGAACTTCCTCCCTCTTCCTCGCCACCTAAAATGGAGGGCTAACTGAGCAAGCTGACATCAAGATCTTGATTTAGGGGCAAGACAGGAAGGCTTTAGGTCTAAATCTGGCTCTTTTAATTCAGTGTTTGCCAGCGTTCCATAACTGAACAGTCCCCTCATGAAGCAGTGCTCCAACTCACACTCCACTCATTGAACTGGGGCAGAACTTCCACTGGGACAGAACAGAAGAACTTACAGAAGCATAAGATCCTACTAATAGCAGATGCTCAATGAAAACATGTTGCTACTGATCCTTCATTTCAACAATTGACAAGTACTCTCTTACCAGACTATTGGACTCTAATTCTTAAATTCTCAACTGCAGTGTCTATCACACGGCATATGCTCCATGAATCCTAAGGACACTATGTGCTAAGGATTTGATTGCTAAAATTTTTGTACCCTTTCTCACAATTATAACATAACGGAACATGAAAAATTGTTGGCAAACCTAATAATGAGAAAAACATCAGAGATCTCAAATGGCAGATATTCTACAAAATAGCTCAGTTCTGTCAAGGTCATCAACAAGAAAAATTTGAGAAGCTGTGACAGTCAGGAGGAGACCAGGGAGACATAATGACTAGACATAATATTACGTCCAGGACATGGGCATCTGAACAAAGTTTGAGCTTCAGTGATATGTCAACACTGGTTCACCAACTATAGTGATTCATACTAATAAAAGACATTCAGAGCCAGGCATGGTGACGCACGCCTTTAATCCTAGCACTTGGGAGGCAGAGGCAGGCGGATCTTTGTGAGTTCAAGGCCAGCCCGGTCTACAGAGAGTTCCAGGACAACCGGGCAACAGGGAGAACCTGTCTCGAAAAAGACCAAAAAAAAGACATTCAGAACAGGAGAAACTGAGCAAGCATGGGATATATGGAAACTGTGCACTATCTTAGCAATGATTCTGTAAGTGTAAGCTGTTTTTAAAATGTGTTTTAATGTCAGAAAATATATTTGGCACACTAGCAGTATTCTGCTGAAATTTTAAGCTAATTTTATAAAAGAACAGACTCCTTCAAACAGAAAATAAAAATAAAGAACAGGTAATTTGTCATATCATGACTCAAGATACTTATACCACTGTGAAAAATCAATTCTTCAGATTCTATTGAAAAGTCTCCTGCAAAACAAGACAAATTAAACAAAGGAGTATGTTTTGAAGAAATTCTGCTGGACTGCAGTCAAGCCTAACAGAACCTAGCAACCCTCTGTAGGATCAACAATCCTGTTTTTGCTACCACATCCTTTCCCAGGAGACTCAGTCAAGAGGATGCTTTTTTAGAACATCAATCAAACAATCTAATCCTCCTCCAGGTGTTTTTGAATTCATGTCACAGTTCAAGCTTGAAGATCTTGGAAACTGAGCAAAGTGGCTTGCCTGCCTCAGAGTCTAATTCTGAAGAAAGGAGGACACTTGGAAAGATTCTCTGTGCCAAGTAAGCTGAAGTAAGAACAGGTAGACAAGGCCTAGAGAGTGCTTTCTCCTCAGAAGCTCAGGAAATGAGATGACCCCCCCCCCCATTTTCAAGGGAAGATCCTGGCACTTTGCATGAGAGTGAGCTCTTTCTACAGCTATGTATGCAGATTCCCACATTCTAATTCCATGAAAACCAAGGCCACCTTTCTATTTCTTTTACCTAAAGTGCCTCAAGTGTGATATTGTGAATGATTTATCAGTGGGTGCCAAGAGCCACCTTAATCACAGATGAGAGGAGATACAATTATCCATTTAAAGATGTCCAATTTGGTGGTGTTTGTTGCACTCAAAATGCTGTATAACCAAGACATAATTGCAGATTCTTATCTCAGAATTAAATAAATTCAACTTCCTTCTTCTCTACTCTCTTCTGCAAGAGCTAAGAATTTCAGTTTGCTTATTTTACTGCATTCAGGTTCTCTACTCATATGGTTCCATGAGTCACTAGTAGCAAGGGCCCCTAAAGGGCAAACATCTGCTCCACTAACAGGAGCCATGTTTCCTCCAAAGGAGCACATCCCTTGTTATACAAACTTTCACTGCCTTGATCGACATGTATGGTTTATGGGCTCATGTGAACCACCTCTAGAGTTCACAGTTATTTTAAACCTCAGTTTCCCAACAAGCGAGGATAAGAATACCTCCTGTTACAGGGCTGCTGTGAGAAATGAGTAACATCAGGATGCCTCAAATAGGACTCAGGTCTTCCTCCAGGCCCTGAAAAGCAGTCATCTTGCAGATGGAAGTAGACTAGAGGTCTTCCAGCACCTCCCCTCTGCTGCACACGTCACTGTTCCTGCTAATGTCTATGATGGTGAGGACCCATGTAATATCCTGCCTTGATTCTTGACCCCCATCCAGGTCAGTTATTTATCCTTATACTTTAAATCATAATCAATAACTGACACAGCTTATTTCTTTTCTTTTCTTTTTTTTTTTGAGACAGGGTCTCCCTATAGCCCCAGCTGGCCTGGAACTCACTCTGTAGACCAGGCTGGCCTTGAACTCACAGAGATCCACATGCCGCTGCCTCCCAAGTACTAGGATTAAAGGTGTGCACCACCACGCCCAGCTTTAAGGTGGTTCTTAGCAGCCATGTGGGTGCTGGGAATCAAACCCAGGTCCTCTGCAAGAGCAGGTGGGCTCTTAACCACTGACCCATGTCTCCAGCCCTGACACAGCTTATTTAAAACTTTAATATCACACTGCTGATCACACTCTATCTTTCCAGATCACCTACAGAACTTGAAAACCTTGTCTTTGTCACAAGAATGTCCCATCCAGTGGCCCTAACCATTCCTCTCTGATCGTCAGTCCCTTTGTTGTCCTCATGTCTCCCTCATTCATCTCAGATTCCAAGGCCTCTTGTCATAAATCATTCTTTAACCCTTTCTTCCATCCCTTTATCTCATCTGACAAGACACCAATTCTCTGGATTCAAGTAGCTAACTACAACTGGAAAAATACACTCAACATACTGAATGGCCTCCCTTTAAATGTACAAAGTATGTTCCCTGGGCTGGCAGCATCAAGATCACCTAGTTAGAAATGCAAATCCCGGGGCTGGAGAGATAGCCTAGCGGTTAAGAGCGCTGACCACTCTTACAGAGGACCCAGGTTCGATCCCCAGCACCCACATGGTGGCCGAGAACTGTCTGAAACTCCAATTCCAGGAGAACTCCAGTTCCAGGGGAATCCGACACCCTCTTCTGACCTCCTCAGCATTGCACGACACGGGTGCACAAGCTTGCATGCAGACAGTACATTTATACATATACAAAAATAAATAAAATAAAATTAAAATTAAAAAAAAAAAGAAAGAAAAAAGAAATGCAAATCCCAAGGCTCAATCCTGTAATAGAACCAAATGCCGGAGACTCTGGGGCTAGGGCACAGCCACTTCAGAGCTGTGATGGGTTCACCTTATAACCAACGGTACTGTGTCCCTAAACCCTGTAGTAACCTCTGATTTCCATTTCCCTAGTCTTGTGATAATTTAATAAATACCCATTTCCAAATAATTATTTATATTTCCTACATTTAACCTTCACTGATACAATCCCCAAATTCATATGTCTGGCACCCACTGCCCAAACATTATCTAAATGCCCCCTCAGCACCTCCAAACTTCATAACTCATATGTATCGCTAACCTAACATGTTATGAACACACTCTTAACTCCCTACTAATGGCTCCCTCATTTAAGACATCTTGAAGTGTTTGTTTTCAACATGTCACCATGATTCACCTAGCTCCTCAAGGTACATACCTAGGAGTTATCCTGAAATCCAGTTCCTCTCACACCCCTCCACCTAATCCATCAGCAACCCCAGTTAGCTCTATCTTGAAAATATATTAGACCACTGACCGATCTTCTTCATTAAGCGAGTTGCTACCAGACCACCTAAGCCACTCTCCTATCTTGTGTGACTCTTGTAGTGTCTCTTACTGCTCTCTCTTTACTCTCATATCTTATGTGACTCCTGTAGTATCTCTTACTACTCTCTCTTTACTCTCAATCTTCCTTTTACTTGCCCACTCACTACACCAGAGTCATTTCCTTTGTCTTTTCCTTATTTTTCTTTTGTGGCTCTGGGATCAAACTCAGGGCCCCGGACATGCCAAGCACATTGCTCTACTACTAGCTACACCCCAGGTCTGAAGTTACTCCCTTTAAGTAAAACTCAGATCACATGACTCTCTTGCTCAAAACCCCTGAACATGCTCCCTATGATGCATCTAACACTCTATGCTAGATCTGGCCTTTGCCAACTTTGCTCACTGTGTTCAAATTGGACTGACTTCTTACTGCAGCTGTTCCTGCAACAAACCAAACTCCCTCCCACCTCAGGGGTTGATGCCTGTGATCTCTTCTTTCTGGAACATTCTTCTTCTAGATGCCCTTACAGCTTGTTGCTCTTTTCAAGTCTTTTTGTTCAAATATTTTCTTCTCTGTGAAGTCCTCCCTGATCTAAAATAACTCACCCAATCATGCTCAGTACTCTGTGTTTTACTTTTCACCATCACAGTGACCACCAGCAAACACACACACACACACACACACACACACACACACACACACCCCTACCAAAAAAGTTGATTACTTAGGTCTGAATCTGCCACTAGAATGCCAGCTCCATGAAGACAGCACTTCTCCTTTCTCCTCCAGAAGGCAGGTACTACACACTGCAGACGCACGGTAGGTGTGTGTACCATAACGACCTACTTTCAGAGACATCATACCTCTAACTTTTTTGCCTTCCAAATTGTATCCCTTCAGAAGGAGCCTAAAATATCTACAAAAATGTAGTTGGCAGCATGGGAAACAGGAAAGAAAATGGAGTGCAGAACTCCTGTCTCTGGCCCAATGCCACATCAGGTGAATCAACTCCAAGACAATTTCTCCTTAGCTGAGTGTTCTAGTTAGCTTTTCATTGCTGTGTTAAACACTGTGACAAAAAAACAACTTGGGGAAAAGAAGGTTTATTTTCCTTACAGATTATAGTCCGACTTGGAGGAAAGCCAGTGCAGGAGCTTAGGGCAGGAGATGGAGGAGGGACGCTGCTTACTCGCTGGCTTGCTCCTCTGGCCTGTGCCTAGCCTGCTTTGTTGTACGACGCAGGACCACCTGCTCAGAGGTGGCACCACCCACAGTGGGCTGGGCCCTCTCACATCACACAACAATCAAGCAAATGCCTCAGACATACCCATAGACCAATCCCAAAAAGACAATTCCCAACTGAGGTTCCCTCTTCTCAAGAGTGTCCAGTTAACAACCGAAGCCATCCAACATAGCATCTTAGTTTTCTGTGATCCACAGATTAAAAAAAAAACGCACCTCCAGAGTGTCCTCTGAGAATAAGATACAGCACATAAAGGACTTGCCTGGCAGAGAGCCCAAGTGTAAGAAGTGTCTTTTCTTATTACCCAAATTAACCAAATAACTGTTTAAGGATAGCAATTACCCCCAAAGCTGTTGCTTCTCCAAACCTAATGTCTCTAGTCCAGCTGGCCCTATATGACTGCTCTGAGGCAGTCAGGATCCTGGCCGCCTCCCCTGGCTCTTTCTCATCAAAATAAACAAGGACTTAACCACAATACTCCAAATATGATCTAATGAGCACAAAGTCCAAGAAGGCTATTACTTCACCTAATCTGAACAATATTTTTTTTAATGTAACATAACATAATCTTAGGCTCCTTTTTAAATGCTGCTGAATCAACTGCTTGGTTTACATGGAATTTTTTCATAAATTTAAATCTCCAGATGCTCTCTCCATAAACTGAAGCTAGTTCCACTCATGGTTCAAATCTGACTCTGTCACTAGAATCAAAGAATCTCAGAGAGAGAAAATTGGTGCTACTGTGGAAAAATCACTTTACTGCTATGGTAAAACTGAAGGAACAGAAACCTCTGAATAACCAGGGAAGCCAAGGAGGGAGCAATCACTCCACAATATACTAAAAATGAAAAAGAGGAGATGGGCATGGTGGCGCATGGCTTTAATCCTAGCACTTGGGAGGCAGAGGCAGGTGGATCTCTGTGAGTTCAAGGCCAGCCTGGTGTATATAGTGAGTTCCAGGCCAGCTGGGGCTACAGGGAGACCCTCTCTCAAAACGACAAAAAAAAAAGTATGTATCACTGAATGCTTTTCATATTTTACAGGTTTAAATACAACTTTCCTTCCTTCACCCCTGTATAGGCCCTTTGTAGGAAAAGAAGAATTCTGACCTATGTAGAACATAAAATATTTAGAAATTATTACTAACTGCCAATGAATGGAACACTCCCTGCTCGCTGGGTCTGTTAATTTGTTCTACTAGAATATAAGTCCCCAAAGTAGAATCTGGCTTCTCATGTTAATGGAGCATTTCTAGTCACCAAGAGCCACTTGTAGAAATAAAGTTATTATAGGGTCCATGCACAACAGATATACAACTCTGGATTTTCTGCCAAAGGTCAAACACTTGCCTTTAAAACAAAGATGGTAGTCTAAGGGCCATGTGATATTCTGATGAACACAGTACATGAAATTTCCCCAAATCTCTGATAAATTCTCTTAATAAAACTGGATCTGAAAATCAAGTTTGGGGTGGGGTAGGTGTTTAATGGCAACTGGTTATTTTCATTGGCACAGACATGAGGGTGAAATCACTAAGCCTTGGAAAGCTGCCTTGGAACAGGCCTGGCACCAGTGGGAACGTAGAAGCCAAGGCAGCCATGAGGAGTGTGATGGTAAAGCCTTCATTCATGGGAACATCTTAAACAGAGGAGTCTTAGTGAAGTAACCCTGCGAATTCAAGCCAGACTTAGAGGATGGGACAGAGACAGAGGACATGTCTGGCAGAAAAGTGTCCTCAAATGATGCTTCACTGCTTCATACCAATTTTATTTTTCACTCATCATTTAATAACATTTGAATCTTGTACACTGTTTGGGGAAAGACTCATTTAATAAACTCACTATTTTCACACTTTCTACTGAACATTCGGTAAACTGGAGAAAGAGATTTGGCAGCACAACTGGTGTCTGAGGTCCTAGTGAAAAACCAAGAGGCTAAGTCTCAACTACTAGTTCACACCTTTCATAGACAGCAGTTAAGTAACAATGTTTTCTCATGTTTTTTTTCCATTAGTATTTTGACCAAAATGAAAAATAAGGTATTTTACATTAAAAAGATGCTGTAATTGGATGAACATATTCAGTATTAATGTTAATCAACATTGGAAACATGATTAATGACTGATCGCTTTATTTATTTATTTATTTATTTATTTATTTATTTATTTATTTATTTATCTTTTTGAGACAGGGTCTCCCTGTAGCCCCAGCTATCCTGAACTCACTCTGTAGACCAGGCTAGCCTTGAACTCACAAAAATCCGCCTGCCTCTGCCTCCCGAGCGCTAGGATTAAAGGTGTGCGCCACCACACCCGGCTGATTGATCATTTTAAAACTTTCTCCCCAAACCTCCCAGTTATTCAGCTATTATCCAATTGAGTATATAAACTCATACATTCATTCATTTACAAACATCAACTAAGCATTGATCTACTCTAAGCTTGGTTGATAACATATGCTAGGGTCAAAATTATGAGATCCCTAAATTTCTGTTCATGAGTTTCATGCTTAGAAAACTTTCAGGGCAAAAGTATCTCAAATATTTTATTTTAGCACACACACTCACACACACATTGTTACAATTTCAGCATGAGAAAACATTTGCCTAGTAAAAGTTAATAGTCCAGAAAACTCTAACTGAAATATTAAAGTGGATTCTGAATTAAACAGAAAATGTACTGCAATTTATGGAATTAAAGAGAATTGTAAAACTATACATACAGTACAGTAATAATTATGAAAAGCTAAAGAAAAAGATGGTTTCCTACCAAACCCAGCTTGCAGCACTAACAGACATGGGGGGGAAAAAAAAAATCAAGCATTCTGCAAAGCACCTGAACTGGAAGATTCAATAGTTATATCTAATACATCCTTTAAGGAACTGAAAATTTTCTGTTTCAGATGATAATGGTACTAATTATTAATTTTAACACTAATTACTACGTTCAAGCATTGTGTTAAACTCTTCATAAAAATGTGCACAATCCTCCCAACAGCCCAATGAGGTTAGTCACTATTCACATCATTTTACAGACTGGGATCATAGAATAAAGTGGAAATTTTCAGAAATCAATTTTAAGATCATGGGAAACATGGTTTCTTACCTCATTCTCCAAAAACAATACTACTACTACTACTACTACTACTACTACTACTACTATTACTACTGCTACTACTAGTAGTACTACTACTACTACAAGCACCATGTCTCAGTTGTGTTTCCTGTTGACGTGATAAAATACCGTGAGATAAAACCAACTTAAGGGAGTTTATTTGGCTCACAGTCCAACAGTTGCAGTCCATCACTGTGGGATGTCAAGGTGGCAGGAACCTAAAGCAGCTAGTCACATGAAATACATCCCAGCCAGGAGCAGAAAGCAACAAATTAATGCACAAATCCTAGAGCTCACTCAGCTCCACTCCTATGATCCCCTGCCCAGGGATTGGTACAACTCACAGTGAGCAGGTCTGCCCACTGATAAAGATAATCCCCCAGAGACCAGCTCTATACTCCTTTCCCTGGTGATTCTAGATTGTGTCAAGTTGACAATTATACCTATCATACCATAGTTTAGTTTCCCTTATAGTAACGATCAAAAGAGTATAATTGAGCAGTTATAAAACATCAAGACACCTGGGGCTAGAGAGATGGCTTAGCAGTTAAGCCTGACTACTCTTTCGGAGGACCTGGTTTTGATTCCAGGCACCCACCTGCCAACTAACAACCATCTGGAACTCAAGTTTCAGGGAATCCAATGCCATCATCTGATCTCTATGGCATTACGGTGCACTTATATACATGCAGGCAAAATACTCATACACATAAAAACAAACAAAAAAATCAAGATACCTACATGCTTTATTAAAGAAAAATATCAACAATGGAAAAGCATTTCAAAATATTTACCATCTAGTCCTCATCAAATCATTTAGTAAATAGAAATAACTCCTTGAAATATGTTTGTTTGTTTGTTTTTGGTCTTTTTGAGATAGGGTCTCTCTGTAGCTCCGGCTGTCCTGGAACTCACTTTGTAGACCAGGCTGGCCTTGAACTCACAAAGATCCGCCTGCCTCTGCGTCCCAAGTGCTAGGATTAGAGGCGTGGACCACCACGCCCGGCTTTTTTTTTTTTTTAATATTCTGGAAAAACGGGCTGGAGAGATGGCTCACCAGGTAATAGCACTGACTGCTCTTGCAGAGGACTGAGTTCCGTTCCCAGTACCCACATGGCAACTAATAACAACCACCCATAACTCCAGTTCCAGGGAAATCTAACACTTCTGATCTCTGCGAGCACTGGACAACACAGGTGTACTTACACATGCAGGCAATACACTCATACACATAAAATTAAAATAAATGAATTTTTAAATTCTGAAAAACAAAGTAATGAACACATTTTTTAATGAAAACAAGAAATTAGGATGCTCACTATAGCCTTTCCTTTTCGGAAAGCTTTGCAAGGTTTATCAACATAATAAGACTAGAAAATCTGTATAAATGTTGGAGAAGAAGCTAAGCCTACCTTTTTATTTATTTATTTATTTATTTTTTGAGGCAGGATCTCACCACATAGCCCAAATGGCTTGAATCTTATGATCCTCCTGCCTCAGCTTCCTCAAGTGCTGGGATTACAGGTATGTAACACCCTCTAAGTCTATGTTTTTATTAATGACAACATGTGCACCGAGAAAATAGTCCTCTAAAGAGGACCCAACACCCTTTTCTGGCCTCCATGGGCTTGAATAGCACAGTGTACTTACATCCATGGGTGCAGACAACACTCATATGCATATAATAAAAATAAATAATTAATTTAAAACACCATAAATCAATCTGAAAGTGATATAACAAAAAATAAAAAGATAATCCAAAAATAGATGAGATTGGGCTGGAGAGATGGCCTAGCGGTTAAGAGCGCTGACTGCTCTCGAAGAGGACCCGGGTTCAATCCCCAGCACCCACATGGCGGCTGAGAACCGTCTGCAACTCTAGTTCCAGGAGAATCCAACACCCTCTTCTGACCTCCGCGGCATTGCACAACACGGGTGCACAGACCTGCATGCAGACAGTACATTCATACACATGGAGAAAAATAAAATAAAAAAAAAAATAGATGGGATTATATATCAGTGTTTACTACATCACAAAGATAGTATTTAAATTCAGGATAGACTGTCTCCAAAAATAAAGGCAAGCCATTATCACACCCAAAGCTGAATTCTGACCTCCACATGCATGAGCATGTACACCTCACCCCCACACTCACATGCATGCACACATAGACATACACTCACACACAAACCTGCAAACATACATACATACCCCTGCACACATACATATACACACAGGACACACATACCTGCACATATACACACATGAAAAGATTAATTCAGCAGGAAAAGAAAGATGCTATCATACTATATTTACCTTATAGAGAAATTAACTTCTACCTCACAAGATATGTAATATATACAAACTATATTTCAGAATTTCAAATTGTATTAAAAATCTAATAAATAAAAATAGTATATATTTCAAAATATCATTAGAAAACATCTGCAGAATCAAGGTACAAGAGAGGTTTTTTAAATCTAAGCGTGCCCAGAAGTTATAAAAACAGAATTACACAACAGAACAATATAAACTTTTTTTGGAGGGGGAGATACAGAGTCTCTCTCTAAAGTATAGGTTGGCCTTGAACTTAGTACCATAGGCCAGGCTGGCCTCAAACTCAGACTCCTCCTGCTTCTGCTTCTTAAGCTTTGGAGTACACACTACTACAAACCAGCCCAAATAAAAAGTTTTTGTTATTTTTATTTTTTATGTGCCTGCATATGTGTAAGTACAACCATGTTGTACAATGTCCAAGGAGTCAGAAGAGTGTGTTGGAGTCCCCTGGAACTGGAGTTACAGATGGTTGTTAGCTGCCATGTGGGTGCTGGGAATTCTCTGCAAGAACAGCCAGTACTCTTAACTGCTGAGCCATCTCTCCAATTCCTCAAGTATAAACGTTTGTATGAAGCATCATGTTGGATTTGGGGAAAATATTTAGGATTCTTAGAAATTTATAAAAAAGATGCAAATAATTCAGTTTTGCTTTGTTTTTGTCTTTTTGAGACAGGGTCTCCCTGTAGATCCAGCTGTCCTGGAACTCACTATGTAGACCAGGCTGGCCTTCAGTTTTGTTTCCCCCTCCCCGCCCCCACAATTCAGTTTTAAATAGTCAAATTCACAGAAGAATATGCTAAATGGCAAACTCAAGACGTTGATGTCACTTATATCTCCAGTTAAGTACTTGTACCACAGTAACAAAAACTAAAGAAACACTGAGGGTCATTTCTACTCCTAAGATCAGTAAATAATTTTAATAGCTATTGTCAACAGGGACTCAGTACTGTATAAAGTAATGCTACCTAATTGTTTGTGATCACTGGAAAAAACAATCTGGTCACTCTTAACTAACCATGCTCTTTGACTCAGAAATCCTACTCCTAGGATTCTAACACACAGAAATAAAAGATCTAAAAATGAGAGAGAGAGAGAGAGAGAGAGAGAGAGAGAGAGAGAGAGAGAGAGAGAGAATACATGTACACACATTTCATTATTATACACACTGGCAGGACAACAGTAAAAAACTAGAGCCAGAGTAAATATTAAATGTCTGCCAAAAGCCAGGTGTGGTGGTGCACGCCTTTAATCGCAGAGGCAGAGGCAGAGGCAGAGGCAGAGGCAGAGGCAGAGGCAGAGGCAGAGGCAGAGGCAGAGGCAGAGGCAGAGGCAGAGGCAGAGGCAGAGGCAGGGGGATCTCTGTTGAGTTTGAGGCCAGCAGGGTCTACAGAGAGAGCTCCAGGCCAGCTGGGGCTATAGCTACAGGAAGACCTTGTCTCAAAAAGACCAAAAAAAAAAAAAAGTAAAAGTGTATCAAAAGGATGATGGCTTCAGCTGTGTACCCACTGGTGGCACCAGCCAGGTCCCAAGAGGTAGTTCCAACCCAATGGTCACACAGATGACCCTGGTTAAACTAAATGAGTTACAAAACAAAACCAAGTCATGATTCTGGAAAAGGAAATGAAAGGGAGGAGGGAAGAGGGAGGGCTGATAAGGATGAGAGAGAGATTGGGAAGCTGTGAAATACAGTAAACATTATATACATACATGAAAGAGTCAAAGGAAAAATTAATAAAAAACCTAAAGATATAAACTCACAGGTAAAGATTTTATTAAAACAGTACATAGGTCCACAAAACTATAATATTTATACATTTACTTTGACCTAAGTGATTGTTTTTTGCAGTTTTAATGGTTATTTTATATTAACTTTTTTTTGGTCTTTTTGATTCTTTTGCTGCAAAATTCAATTTTAAACTATGAGTACATATAAAAGAAAAAAGATGATGGCTGGATAGATACAGTTCAGCTCTACCGATGACTAGCATTAGACCATTTAAATAATGAATTGGAGATTGCATACAGAACGTTGAATAAGAAAAGCAAGATGTACAATCAGTACTGTATATTCTTTCCATTCCAACTTCATAGAACTGTAATTAAAACCATATATACACATTGTATCTATGACATACACAGAGACCATGGGAAAAAATACAGATAGCTACAGATGTCACTGGAGATTGCTGATATGGCAAACATGTGACCAGGGACCATCTGCACAGATGATCTGTGTTTGGGTGGTTTCTGGTAAGTAATAGGAGAGGAGTTTAGGAGGAAGAGAAGCCAAAAAGTAAAAGGAAGCAGGGGCAGAGGGAGACCACCTAAAATTACACCAGCACTTACTATAAAAATTCCATTTTTTTAAATAAATGTGTGTGCTCATGAATATGTATACAAATATAGAAAATATCTAGATGTTTACAGAAAAGGAGAATGAATAAATGTAGAAAATAGGCCATTATTCATAAACACAAACTTTGTTTAACCCAAATGTACATGAAATACCATAACTTTATTTTAAATTCTGATTCCAAACCTGTCTAAAAATTACTCCATGTCTCCAGCCTGGTTCTGAGGTTATAATTATCAGTGGTCTGTATCACTGACCATTGGACACCCATCTGGTAGGATGGGAAGAGGTACCCCCCAGAACCTGCCTCACACTAGTGTGTGGGCCTGGGCAAGCCTTCACTTTCCTCATTGTTAAATGTGGATCCAATGGGACCTCATTAAACTCAAAAGCTTCTATACATCAAAAGAAATCAAGGAAGCGAAGAGAAAACCCACAGAGTGGGAGGAAACCTTCACCACAGATACATCTGACAAAGCATTGATTTCTAGAATATATAAACTACTCAAAAAACAAATTAGAAAGAAAACAAATGACCCACTCAAAGGATGAAGCAAAGAGCTGAACACAGACTTCACAAGTGAAGAATTAGAGATGGCTGAGAAACATCTTAAGAAGTGTTAGCGGCCGGGCATGGTGGCGCACGCCTTTAATCCTAGCACTTGGGAGGCAGAGGCAGGCAGACCTTTGTGAGTTCAAGGCCAGCCTGGTCTACAGAGTGAGTTCCAGGACAGCTGGGGCTACAGGGAGAGACAGCTGAGGCTACAGGGAGATCTTGTCTCGAAAAGACCCCCCCCCCAAAAAAGAGAAGTGTTCAACATCACTAATCATTAAGGAAATGCAAATCAAAACCACTTTAAGATATCATCTCAGTCTGGTAAGACTGGCTAGGATCAAGAAAACAAATGATAGCAAGTGTTGGAGAGGTTGTGAGGAAAGGGGAACACTCATCCACTGCTGGTAGGAATGTAAACAGCCACTATGGAAAGCAGTGTGGAGAACCCTTGGAAGACTCGGAATGAGCTTTCCACATGAACCAGTCATACCACTCCTAGGTATGTACTCACAAGACTCATCTTACAGCAGAGATACATGCACAGCCATGTTTATTGCAGCTCTTTTCACAAAAGCAAAGAGCTAGAACCTACCCAAGTGCCCCTCAACTGACAAGTGGATAGACAAAATGTGGTACATCTATACAATGGAGTTCTATACAGCGGTAAAGAAAGATGACATCATGAACTTTGCAGGTAAATGGATGGAGCTAGAAGTTATCATGTTGAGTGAAGTAACACAGTCCCAGAAAAACAAAGGACGAATGGTGTATTAGTCACTTTTCTGTTGCTGTGATAAAACACCATGACTAAAGGAACTTATAAAAGAAAGAGTTTATTTGAGCTTACGATTGACAGTTCCAGGGAAATTAGAGTCCATTGTGGCAGGAAGCATGGAGGCTGGAGCTGCAAGCCGAGGGTCACATCTCGCAAAGAGCACAGGAAGCAGAGAGAAAGACTGGAGACCACAAGGCTTGTTAAACTCACTAAGCCCGCCCCAGTGACATACTTCCTCTAGCACAGTCACACCTTCTAAGACCTCCAAGAACAGTGCCACCAACTGGAGACAAAATGTCTGAATACTTAAAGCCTATGGGGGACACTTATTCAAACCACCACATTCCACTCCCTGGCCCCCATAGGCTCCTGACCATATAAAATGTAAAATGCATTTAGTCCAACCTAAAAGTCCCCACAGTCTTTACCAGTTTCAATGCCACTCAAAAGTCTACAGTCCAAAGTCTCTTCTGAGACTTAGGCCAATCTCCTAAACTGTAAACTCCTGTAAAATCAAAAGACAAATTACATACAGTGGAACCGAATACACATTCCCATTCCAAAAGGGAGGAATAGAAGCATAGTGAGGAAATACTGGACCGAAACAAGACCGAAAACCAGCAGGGCAAACGCCAAGTCCAGTAGCTCCATGTGCGACTCCTAGGACTTGGCTTCCAAAGGGCTTAGATGGCTCAGCTCTTCCAGCTTTGCTTGCAACATACATCTCTTTCTTAGGCTGGTACCACTCCCTGTATGCAGCTCTCCTTGGCAAATATCTCACAGGTCTGGCATCTCGAATGTCTTCTTGGGGTCTCCGCTGCCAACCAGGCTTCACATTCACAGCTTCACGCAATGGCCTATCAGGGCCTTCTTTATTCAGGGACACCCCTGCTGTACTCTGCCTGACCTCTTTGGCTCTCTGAAACCGTGGAGGAAGAACTGATGACCCCTTCACTCTTGCAAACTTCATGCCTCTAAAGCCAGCACCACGTGAATGAAATTGCCGAATCTGGCTGCAAGTTCGGGATGGACTCTCTCCTACTTTAACCACATTTGCAATTTTTCTCTGCCCTGGACTTGTTGGAGTAGAAAACGCTTTCAGTATTTTCCTTTCAATTGCTGGAGGATTAGCTGGGTGTGGTCTTGCCCTGAAGGTACTGATTCTTTTGTTTACTTGTAAATCTCCAGGCCTCTCCTTAATCACTTTAGTCTCCTTATGAAAGGGAGCCTCTCCTTCACAAGCCTTGGCCACACCTTTAATCTTCCTAGTGTACTTTTCAGATCCAAACTGTACATTCTGCATTTCCTTCTGCCCCATTTGCTCTTTTTCACTGTAGATCTGTATAATATTCACCATTAAAAGCCACGCCACCATTTCTACATTAGGCTGTCTTGAAATATCCTCTGCCAAAGACATTAGTCCATTGCTTTTCAACTTAGCATCAGGCAAGCATTTGGGCTGTGGGCAAACTGCTGCCAGACTCTTTATCAAAATATCCCAGTTGCTGCCTAAGTCTTTATTTTCCTCTGGAACTACATTTTTTGCAGCAATGCTTTCTTCCAGGCTTCTACTAGAATGGCCCCTTAAGCTCTGCTTACAGTAGTCAACAGCTTTTCTAGCCCAAAGTTCCAAAGTCTTCCACATTTCTCCAAACATCCACATGGTCAGGTTCTTCACAGCCAACAGCCCACTCTCTGGTACCAAATAACTGTATTAGTCACTTTTCTGTTGCTGTGATAAAACACCATGACCAAAGGAACTTATAAAAGGAAGAGTTTATTTGAGCTTATGATTGACAGTTCCAGGGAATTAGAGTCCATTGTGGCGGGAGGCATGGCGGCTGGAGCTGCAAGCCGAGGGTCACATCTCACAAAGAGCACAGGAAGCAGAGAGAACAACTGGAGACCACAAGGCTTGTTAAACTCACTAAGCCCGCCCCCAGTGACATACTTCCTCTAGCACGGTCACATCTTCTAAGACCTCCAAAAACAGTGCCACCAACTGGAGACAAAAATGTCTGAATACTTAAAGCCTATGGGGGACACTCATTCAAACCACCACAAATGGTATCCCTCATCTGTGGATGCTAGCACCAATTACCTAATTGAATGGCAAACTGAGCAACGTTAATGTGATCTGAAAACAACTGTGCTCTTATATTGTAGAATCCCTTAAAAAACAATAAAAAATTAAAAAAATAAATAAACGCAGATCCCATTAGTACACTCAATGCCTCTGTCACTGACTTGAATTAGGGACACAGTATGAAGAACAGCTCCCTCACAGGAGGGGGGAAGCAGCTTTGCTCTTACAACTGCACTGGTGTACCCCTCTCCTTTACCATGCTGCTGTGAGGCAAGAGTGCTGAAGGATCCAAACACGGGGACTCTAAAGGCAGGGCAGCAGCACTACGAGTCCCCAGCCAACCATGTTCCAGAATCAAAGCACACGGCAAAGAGAGCGGACGTCCTGCCTTGTCTTCTGCAGCCAAGCTATCTTAGTGCTCATCCTCCTGGTTGCTCTTCTATCTTTTTTAGAATAAGCCCCAGACACTGGAAATAGCCAAGTCTGCTGCAAACAAGGAAGCATGACTTTCACTACGTAACTTTGCAACACTTTGTAGAAACCACGGAGTTCAAGCTATCCATAGTCGTAATTCCCACCTAGGGAGACACTATCCCACAAAGAGAAAAAGGAAACAAAACTTTCCCTCAACATAAAAGCAGGTTATCACATCCATAATTTAAAGACTATATTATACCCTTACACTTTTCATCCCATGTTTTCTAAAGTTACCCAAAGAACAATTTACTTTCTGTTGAAGAACTAGCTCCTTTTTAAAACCAAAAAAATCTCTCGGTGAAAGGGAAAGGGAATTTGCTTCAGTAGGGCCAAACGAAGATCTTTCAGAAAAATCCACAAAAAAGTCACACATTTCTGAAACCCACATTTCGGTGTTGCAGGGAGTGCAGGAGCAGAGAGCAGAGGGCAGAGAGGCTCTTAGGCCCAAAGCATCTCAACACTGTTTAGATAACAGCCTAGAAAACTTTCCACAGCTCTCATTTTGCATATGCAAATAAGTAACAGAAAAGACAGTGCCTCAGCCTGCTGTAGGCTGAAGAGGAGCTCCATGCTGTCCACAGAAACAGCATTTATATATGTGGATTTATGTAGGAGTATGTGCAGAGCAGTCAAAAAACCCAAAAAACCCCCAGAAAGGGCCCAGTAGAAGGGAAAGAGGTTTTAGGGAGGGAGGGTGGGAAGGGTGACAGAACACATGTGATAAGAAGATGGAAAGGGGAATTTCTAGGGGCCAAAATGTACAAGAGGGATGGGCAAGAGAGAAAAGGGAGAAAGTAGCTCCACATCCCTCATCCCATCCTCCCCCATCTACCCCAGAGCCAGGAGAATCAACCAAAACTGAGTGGAACAAAAATGCTGTAAAGAAACCTACTCATTTGTATGCTAATTGAGAAACAGCATTTATTACCTGCTCAATACATAAGATACAGGGCTAGTATGAGGATCAATAAAACAGGGAACTCTATGCATGAGGGTCTTGAGAAGAGTGAAGAGCTAACTTATAAAACAAAACTTAAGTGCTGGGTAAATGACAGCTATTATTTACAGAGGTGGAGGAAGGCTGGGTGGACTATTCTCAGTGAGTTCTGCATGGGATAGATAACTCAATGAATAAGAAACTGATGCATCTCTCAAAGATCCCACAGGCAGCAGAATGGCAGATGAACAGAAATAAGCAGTGTAGAGAGGAACAACGCTGTAAAACACACAGGACCTCGGCCTAGACCATGATCATGAGGACAGGCGCTCACACTAACTAGCTGGGTAAGATTCAAGAGGACTTAGAACCAACTGAACCTATCACTGAAAGAAAAGAATGAGAGAAACCAATACTAATGAAGATTCCCAGAGCCTGGCTGAGGGACGGTGTTAATGTCGTCACGCAAACCAGAGAAGAGGACAGGAGGTAGGGAGGCAAGCCAGCCCCTTATTGGGGCTGAGGCTTCTCAAGGGGAAGTGTATAAATGCCAAGGGCCCCAGGAAAATGCAGACTGGAAATCCAAGAGAGGCAGTAACTAGAAATCCAGGTTCTAGAATTCCTAACATTTGGACAGGCTGATTGAAGCTGTGGCAGCAAAAGGGAGCTGAAAGGGAAAATGAACCCTGCAGGGCCCAGGCAAGGCACCAAATGCCAACAAGGGAGACAAAAGCACAGCCAGGTGGGGAATCCAGCCCTCAGGACGCTTTGATGCCATCAGTGAGTGAGGACAAACACAAGAGAACCGGTCTGGGCATTGTTTTAAGGACAGGGTCTCCCTGTGGCCCAGCTGGGCCTAGAACTTACTATGTGGACCAGACTGACCTCCCTCTCACAGAGATCTATCTACCTCTGCCTTCCAGGTGCTGGGATTAAAGGCTTGTGCAACCATGATGTTATTTTTAACATCAAAAATAATCTTTCCATCTCACACAGCAGCAGGAAGAAATGAACCTTTGACTCCAGTCTCACCCATTGAGTCTATCCCACTCCGTCACCACAGCTAGATTTCTATTCCGCAAACCTCATAGGGCATCTCTTCTCTCTTAGAACCATTCATTATCACCAGTTAGATTTTCTTAAATGGAGGAAAGAAAAACAACAAAAAGAGATTTAAAATAAGTTATCTAATGTGCTAGATAGCTTTAGTTGTCAACTTGACACACCCGGGTTGAGAGACCCTCAGTTGGGGAATTGCCTCCATTGGACTGGCCTGTGGCCATATCTGTGGGGGATTTTCTTGATTGTTGAGTGATGTGGGAGGGCCCAAACTACTGTGGTGTGCCACCCCCGACCTCCAGGCATGTTATTGAGCAGGGAGCAGGGGAGAAAGCCAGTAAGCAGTGGTCCTCCATGACCTGACCTGTGCTCAGCTCCTGCCTCCAGGTTCCTCCCTGAGTTCCTAACTTGGGCTCCCTCAGTGATGATCCAGGAGATGTAAATTAAATAAACCCTTTCCTCCCCAAGTTGATATTGATCAGGGTGTTCTACTTGAAAGCAAAGCAGAACATCTAATAAGCCTATACTTCTCAAACTAGAAAGAGTGGTAGTTTTTTTTAAAAGGTAACTGCTTATTTAACAGCACTTCATAACAGTATTATACTCCATCAAACCCCTCCTGCCAGTTTTTGCACCCCCAATTGGAAGTAAATGAAATTTCAAATGTCAATTAAAGAACAACATTGACACCTTGTGGAGAACATCATAAAGTGTTAAATACAATGAGCAAAATGACTCCTTAGTGGAAAACAAACCTTTAATCCAATAATTTGCAAGGGTTAAACAAAAGTTCAGCTACCTCCTATCACACACTAAAGGTAAATTTGGAAAACACTGACTGCTACTGCTTTAGTGACACCAAAACTAACCTACATTCTAACTATAAGCCAAATACCTCAATAAAGTCTTGGGTAAGTGTTTTCCTATATGACAGTTTAAACATCATGTGAAGAATACAGTTTCAGTGCATGCCCAGGTCCCAGTGGTCCAAAGTCCTGACTTTACAACTTCCAAGATTTCAGACTTTTCTGTGACACTCACACACAAAATACATTTGCATTCTAGGAGGACAACTGTACAGTGAAAGATTTTTAATTTTTTTTTTTTGACAGGGTCTCCCTAAAGCCCCAGCTGGCCTGGAACTCACTCTACAGACCAGGCTGGCCTTGAACTCACAGAGATTCACCTCCCTCCACTTCCCAAGTGCTAGGCTTAAAGGCGTGCGCCACTACGCCGGGCTTAAAGACAGTTCCTAGCTGCCATGTGGGTGCTGGGAATCAAACCCAGGTCCTCTGCAACAACAGTTGGTGCTCTTAACCCCTGGGCCATCTCTAGAGCCCCTATTTTTATTTATTTTTTTTTTTTAGAAAAAATATCTTGAGATATCTCACTGTACAACCCAATATGGCCTGAAATTGTAATGTAGCCCTGGTTGGCCTGACACCACCTTGCCTCATCTGCCAAGGATTAGGACAGATGAGAACCACCATGCCTGACCAGTGAAAGTTATTAATTAGAAGATACTCTTAAAAACACAGAATCCCGGGCTGGAGAGATAGCCTAGTGGTTAAGAGCACTGACTGCTCTTGCAGAAGACCCGGGTTCGATCCCCAGCACCCACATGGCAGCTAAGAACTATCTGTAACTCCAATTCCAGTAGAACTCCAGTTCCAGGGGAATCCGAGACCCTCTTCTGACCTCCGCAGCATTGCACGATACAGGTGTACAAACCTACATGCAGACAGTACATTCATACACATATAAAAATAAAAATTAAAAACTCAAATAAAAAAATAAAAAAAAAATCAAATAAAAACACAGAATCCCGCTGGGCGTGGTGGCACACGCCTCTAATTCCAGCACTCAGAAGACAGAGGCAGGTGGATCTCTGTGAGTTCAAGGACAGCCCCGTCTACATAGCAAGCTCCATGCCGGATGGGTCTTAAAGGAGACCCTGTCTCACAAGGCATACCCCCCCAAAAAAAACAAACAACAATAACAAAAAAACCAGAATCATGAGATGTAGGTTCTCACTCTGGACTTAGGGCTATTAAAGAATGCAGAGTGTATGGGCCCTGTTGTTGTTATTGTTTTCTGAGACAGGGTCTCCTGTAGCCCACGCTGGCCTTGAATTGGACATGCAGCCAAGGATGACCTTAAACTCCTGCATGTACCTCCTGGGTGCTAGAATTGCAGGATTGTACAGTAAAACTATAGACCAAGCAGCAAGAATGTCATAACCAAGGAGATCCAGGAAAAGAAAAAATATTTAAGTTCCCACCCAAGGACAGTGTTGACTAAATAAAGAGAAGAAATAATGAACATCACTTTAAAGGAGACACAGTTTCCCTGAAAGTATAACACATCTGCCACAGGGAGGAAAAATCTACAAAAAAACAGGTCCTTTTAACTACAGCAGGTGAGGGTACTTGTTATGATGGGAGAACTAGAACACACTTTGACAAGTACAATATAAAGTTTCTAGTTGCCGGATGATTCTCTCTGTTTAGGTGATTTGGTTGATAAGCACTTAATCTGGCTCAGAAAAAGTGGATCTGGGAGCTGGGGACATTGCTTAGTGGTAAGAGCATTTGGACCTGAGTTTGAATCTCAAGCACCCAGGTACAATCTGGGCATGGCTAAGCATGCCTATAACCCCAGTACTGGGGATGGAGACAGGAGACTCCCAAGAGCTCCCAGACCAGATTCAGTGAGAGATGCTGTCTCCTAGGAATAATGCAGAGAGTGATGGAAAACACCTCATGGCTTGCTCTGGCGTCTGTGGGCCACACCCATTCTGCACACCTGCACATACACCACCACCACCAACAACAACAACAACACACACATGACACAAAAGTGGATCTGTATTAACTAGAAATGAATTACTATGCCAGTAGTGAGAAAACCATGAGTTTTATTTGTTTTGATGAGACAGGGTCTCACTCTGTAGCCTAGGCCAATCTGGAACTCATGATGAGCTAGCTATACCACCACACCCAACTCAAATCCACTGTTCATAAAGCAATCTGGATTACTAATATGTCTGAGGAACTGGATGGCACTCTAGAAATCAAAGCCCAAAGAACAAAATCATTGCAAAAATCAGTGTTAAATAACTACCAAATTAACAACCAGTGTAGAGTAACTACCAAATTAGCCTGATGATTTGCATTTACAAAGGGAAAAAGTATCCTCATCACTGTGCTATATGCACCTTATAACCACCAGCCTAGGGAGAGCAGGAGAAAGATTTGCAGCATATACTCATCAGAAATCACCAAACTAACCTCCAGTCTCGTTTTTTCCTTGTTACTCGCCCTCACATAGAAAATCATTCAATGTCTCTTGGCTGCAGCTTTTATGCTTAAGACAAAAGCATCATCCCTCATGTCTGAACATTAAGAAATGTCTAAGATGGGGCTGGAGAGATGGCTCAGCGGTTACAGAGCACCAACTTCTCTTGCAGAGGACTTGGATTCGATCCCCAGCACCCACATGGCGGCTAACAACCATCTTTAACTCCAGTTCCAGGGGAATCCGACACCCTCTTCTGACCTCTGCAGCATTGCACAACACAGGTGTACCTACTTACATGCAGATAGTACACTCATATACATAAAATAATAAATAAATTAATTAATTAAAAAAAAGAAATGTCAGGGCCAGACGTGGTGGCACACACCTTTAATCCTAGCACTTGGGAGGCAGAGGCAGGCGGATCTTTGTGAGTTCAAGGCCAGCCTGGTCTACAGAGTGAGTTCCAGGACAGCTGGGACTACAGGGAGACCCTGTCTCGAAAAGACCAAAAAATAAAATAAAATAAAATATAAATAAAAAAAGAAATGTCTAAGAAAATAAAATAGCCATGAAAACACTTACACAACCCTACAATACCACTGCTCTGTCATGAGGATCAGAGAAGTTAAATGCTTAGGATACACAGGTTCAATTAGGAGCAGGGTCAGGTAAAGAAGTATTCTCTTTTCTATTTCTGTGGTGCTAGGGACTGAACCCAGCACATGGTAGCTCAGTGCTTCTCCGCGGCTACTCTGCCACTTCCCCTACCATTCCCTATTGTACAGTAAACCTACACCTCCTGTTCTCAAAACCCCAAAGCTTGCCACATCCTTTATCCTCTTTTCCATGATGCTTCAATATCCTTCTCTTCTCCCTGATTTGGGATATTTTTCTTCTTTTAATTCCACTGGTTTCTCTAATAAGATCACACAATCTCATACTTACTAAATAGCTTTAAAATAATTATATCTTACAATCATTTCACTAAAGAAATGCTTGTAGCTTACTCACATTTCAAGCTATGTCTGGACATTCTTCTATTGGATACTTCACCTGTCCCAAACTCATTACTCTCAAAACACATGTCTATTTACCTGCTCCCCCTGCAGTTAGGAAATCTCCACCATCCAAAGTGGCAAAGGAAAGACACCTCTCAACTATGAATTCAAAGTTATCGAACTGCCCGGTGTGGTAGTGCATGCCTTTAATCCCAGAACCTGGGAGGCAGAGGCTCATGGATCTCTGTGAGATGGAGGCCAGGCTGGTCTATACAGTGAGTTCCAGGGCAGCTGTGGCAACAGGGAAACCCTGTCTTTAAAAAAAAAAAAAAGAAGCCATGAAACGTATGTGGTTACTTTAGAATCATTGTCCCTGAAGAATAATTTATAAAAACCATGTAACCAAACTCCATGTTCTCATATACAGGATTCGAGTTTCACAAAGGAAAGGCCAACTGTATAATGTTTATAAACTAACCATTCTTCACGAAAACTTCTAGACTCCTCCTCTAGAAGATCTACGGAGGATATCTAATGTTCTGAAATTTATGACGTGTTCTATATGTAAACACTAGAAAAGCACAGTTAAAATAATTTCAATGTGCAATCTGCCTGAGCAGACAGAGCAAAAGCTGAGTGTCACTGCTAACTTGGATTCTGAAATGCATGGCTTTGGTAGCTTGCCCCCGGGATCTACTCCATGAAAAATTCAAGCCCCCCCCCCCGCCTTTTATTTTGGTCTTTTTGAGACAGGGTCTACCTATAGCCTTAGCTGGACTGGACCTGGCTATGTAGACCAGGCTGGCCTTGAACTCACGCCTTCCGAGTGTTGGGATTAAAGGCATGCCACACCCGGCCATCCCCAAATTTTATATCTTTCAAAATGAAGACCAGGGCTGGAGAGATGGCTCAGTGGTCCTCTTGCAGAGTGCCTGGGTTCAATTCCCAGCACCCATGTGGTGGCTAAGAACCAGACTTTAACTCCAGTTCCAGGGGAATCCGACACCCGCTTCTGACCTCCATGGCATTGCACGACACGGGTGCACCAACCCACATGACGGGTGCACCAACCACATGCAGACAGTACACTCATATACATAAAAAATAATAAATAAAAATTTAAAAAAATGAAGACCAAACATCATAAACACATGGAGCTGAGGCAAATCCCTCTGAGCACTAGATTCCTACAAAGCTTCTTTGACCTGCCCTGCATGATTCTTTTCAGATGAAGAGCAAGTCAGAACTCTAAGCCTCCTCCAGGGTTTGGGGGGGCGTGGTTAAGATTCTCGAGGAGGCTGTACTGCAGGCTGTACTTGGCAGCTCTGCCGCCCCTCTTTACAGCACAGAATACTAGCAAGCCGCTCATGCCCCACTTTAAGATCATCAGATTCCAAACGCTCTCCCATTCTCCAGAGAGGAAATGGCTGTTCAAAGACTTTGTGAAACAGATAAAACTTAAATCACTGTAGCTACAAAATTGATGAAGCTTTCACTAAAAAATGCTAAGCCAAAGTAAGAGTTCCTCAAGCTCCTCACCCTCTGTCACATGGAGGAGAGACTCCCGAAGGCAGGAGGCTCAAAGAAGTTTCTTACCGCAGCAAAGAGAAGACATCATAAGAATTGCGAACGCAGTTCTGATCCACCTGAAGAATGGTCTTCTGTGTATTTGAATGACCCTGAAAAATATTAATCAGGACAGTAATCAAAATGAAACAAACATGTGCACAGATCAATCATGCTTCTCTTTCTAAGAATATGATTTATAAACACCTAAGTAAAATTTAAATGTTTTATTTTTCCTCACAGTTTTCCACAAAGGAAAAAAAATGTTTTCCATTATAAATTGTGGTTAACATCCCAGTGAAACTCTGGGAGTCCTTTTAACATATTATATATTATATAATTGAAGAAAAACAGTGATACCATTTCAACCGTGCCTGCCCACCATACCTAAGGATTTTGTAGAATTCTAAGTTCTACTAGGTCAGGAATATAAGAAGCAAGTATTTCCACTCAGAAGAGTAACAGTTTCTTTTTTTAATTTTTTATTTATTTTTTAAGTGTATGATTGTACTGTCTGCTTGTAGGTTGGTGCACCCGTGTCTTGCAATGCCTCGGAGGTCAGAAGAGGGTGTCGGATTTCCCTGGAACTGGAGTTAAAGACGATTCTTAGCCTCCATGTGGGTGCTAGGAATTGAACCCAGGTCCTCTGCAAGAGCAGTCGGTGCTCTTAACCACTAAGCCATCTCTCCAGCCCCAAGAGTAACAGTTTCTAACAGGAATACACCATTCCACAAAAGAACAAGGTACGAATCTCTGTGATTTAAGAAAGGCAGATAAAGTAATTGGTATATGCTAAACACTACTTTAGTGTCTATTATAATAGTACAAACTGTGTGTGTGTGTGTGTGTGTGTGTGTGTGTGTGTGTGTGTGTGTCTAGGCTAACTGTGGGCTACAGAGTCTCCCTGTAGCCCCAGTTGACCTTGCTATGTAGAATGGGCTGGCCTTAAACTCACATAAATCAGCCTGCCTTTCCCTCCCAAGTCCTGGAATTAAAGGCATGTGCCACCAGGCTAGGTAGTACAAGCATTTTCTTTAAGATATGTGCTACAATAATAAATACTGGCAAGGATGTTGCGGGGAAGAAGGGGGGACTTTTATACACTTCTTAGGAGAATATGTTAGTGAAGCCACTGTGGAACTCTGTGCAGAAGAAGTAAAACTTCCTAGGAACAATTAAGCTACCAAAAATGACTCAAAAAGAAACAGAAAATCTAAACAGATCTGTAACACATAAATCAGTAATAAGACTACCAGACACAATAAATTTAAAAAATAAAAAATGTAAAAGAACTTGGGAGGGGATCAGAAGACTTGACTCATCAATTGTACCCATTATTTAAAGAAAAAACAATACCAATTCATCTGAAAGTCTAAAAAAGAGGAAGAAGAAAGGGAGCCACTTCTTAAATCACTGTATGAGATCACTACAACCCTTATACCAAAGCCAAACAAAGCTTAAGAAAACTATACGCAATTATACTTTATAAATATATATACAAGATTCTTCCAGAAAGTACTAGCAAAACTAATCTAGTACCATATTAAAAGGATTACTCCATGTAATCTGGCAACTGTTTCTGGAAACATCCCCAGAAGAAAGGGTTTGAGTCTGAGATTATGTGTATCTGTGGTCACTGTAGCCTTATTCACCACTGCTGAAGGGTGGAAGCAACCCAAGAGTCCACAGAAAGGAATAGAAAAACAAAATGTGGTCTATTCATATATTCAGCTTTGAAAGAAAAAAAATCTAGCACATGTTCCAACCTAAGTTCTAGCCAGAATAATTAGGCAAGAAACACAAAGTATATCTAAATTGGACCAAAATAAGTGGAAAAAAAATCTCATGTTCCTGGATACTGTCAAGTCAATCAGATTCAGCACACCTTTCTAGCAAAATCCCATCTGCTTTTTCTACAGAAATGGACAAGCCAATTTTCAAATTCACGTGGTATAAGAGGCTGATGAACAGCAAGAAACAATACTGAAGAGAGAATAAAGGCATCTCATATTTTCCGATTTCAGAACTTATTGAAAAGCAAAAGCAATCAAAACAAGATGGCACTAGTAATAAGGATGGCCTGCCTCAGAGAGAAGGAAAGAGAACTGACAATCCAGAAATGAACCCATGTATCTGTGATTAACTGATTCCTGAGTAAGCTGCCAAGGCTGTTTAATGGGGAAATCACAATATTTTCAGTAAACAGTATTGACAGCCAAATGCAAAAGTGAAGTTGGACACATCCTTATCAACAGAGAATAAAATTACCTCAAACTTTGCCTAATAAGTAAACTTACAGACCACAAAACTATTAGGGGAAAACGGGTGAATCTACATAAGTAGATATAACACTGGAAGTATGCTCAACAAAAGAAGTCATTGATAAACTGGACTTCATTAAAATTAGAAACTTCTGGGCTGGAGAGATGGCCTAGCCCTTAAGAGTGCTGACTGCTCCTGCAGAGGACCCGGTTTGATCCCCAGCACCCACATGGCGACTGAGAACCTTCTTTAACTCCAGTTCCAGAGGAATCCGACACCCTCTTCTGACTTCCTCAGCATTGCACGACACAGGTGCACAAACCTACATGCAGACAGTACATTCATATAAATAAATAAATAAATAAATAAATAAATAAATAAATAAACAAACAAATAAATAAATAAATAAGATTTTTAAAAAGGGGGGGCTAGAGAGATAGCCTAGCAGTTAAGAGCACCGACTGCTCTTGCAGAGGACCCAGGTTCGATCCCCAGCACCCACATGGCGGCTAAGAACCATCTGTAACTCCAATTCCAGGAGAACTCCAGTTCCAGGGGAATCCGAGACCCTCTACTGACCTCCGAGGCATTGCACGACATGGGTGCACAAACCTACATGCAGACAGTACACTCATACACATACAAAAAAAATTTTTTTAATTAAAAAAATAAAATAAAATTAGAAACTTCTGTTCACCAAAGGATACTACAATAGAGGGAAAAACACACAGAATGATAGAAAATACTTCATATATCTGATAAAAGTCTAACAATTTAACAGCAAAATGACAACTGAACTTTAAAATAGACAAAAAACTGGAAGGCGCATTTCTCCAAAGAAAAAAGCAAAAGACCAACAAGTACATTGACAAATGCCCAGCATCGCTGGTCATTAGAGAAATGCAAAGCAAACTACAATAAAATATTACTCCTTCTCACCAGGAGGACTAGCTATCAAGCTAGTAATCAACATCATCATAAAGCCCATATTGTCTAAGATGCAGAAAAATTAGAAAAACGTATCAATGTTTAACAATGTGAAAATGTTAACAATTCCTCAAAAAGTTAAAGCCTAGAATTATAGTATGACGGCAATTTTACTCCTCACGACACTGAAATAAATGTGTCCACAAAAACTATGCTAGCACTGTTCCAGCAACAGTCAACAGGCAGAACCACCCAAATGTCCCTCATGGGCAAATGAATAAAGAAAGTGAGGCATAAACACACAATGGAGTATGACTCGATCCAAGTGAAGTACAGATACACACCACATGAAAATACATGAAAGCTGGGCGTGGTGGTGCACGCCTTTAATCCTAGCACTTGGGAGGCAGAGGCAGGCAGATCTTTGTGAGTTCAAGGGCAGCCTGGTCTACATAATGAGTTCCAGGCCAGCTGGAACTACAGGGAGACTCTGTCTCAAAAAAAGACCAAAAAAAATAAAAAATAAAAAATATATAAATAAACCAATAAAACAGAGACAGTGAGCGACATGAACACAGAGGTGGCCTTGATGGGGAGATCAGAGCTGAGTAAACTGATGTGTAGTGGTGATGGCCATACATACTTAAGGACCAGACCCTGGGAGCCGGAGTGCCTTAATGAGCTGGTGGAAAGCAAGGCTGGGGGCAGTGTCAGTCGCTAGATGGTTCTGCAAGACAGATGCTGCTTGTCCTGGCCCTGGCTGCCACTTGGCCCCATACTCCAGCTGTTGAGTGGTTTCACTTGGGGCTCAGGGCCTCAGATTCCTCCTCCTCAATTTTCATACACTTCTCAGCACTGGCATCCTGGTACTGCTGGTACTCAGACACCAGGTCATTCATGTTACTCTCTGCCTCAGTGAACTCCACCTCATCCATACCCTCACCTGTGTACCAGTGAAGGAAGGCCTTGCACTGGAACATTGCTGTAAACTGCTCAGAGATGCATTTGAACAGCTCTTGCATGGCCATGCTGTTGCCAATGAGGTGGAGGACATTTTGAGCCCAGAGGGTGGGATGTCACACATAGTTACCTTGACATTATTAGGGATCCATTTCACAAAGTAGCTACTATTCTTCCTCTGGATGGCCAGTATCTGCTCATCTACTTCCTTCATGGGCATGCGCCCAGGGAAGACAGTGCCCGTGGTGTGGTAGTGGGCATGGTGTGGGTCACAGGTGGCCATCATCTTCTTGGCATCAAGCATTTGTTGGTGAGCTCAGGCACCATCAGGGTACAGTTCTGCTGGCTGCCCCAGGCTGTAAGTGAAGGTGGAGGAAGTGCGCCATGTTGACAATCAGCTCTTAGAGGTCAGCATTGAGTTCACAGGGAAGTGCAGAGAAGTGGTCACTTCCACTCATGGTAGCTGACGCAAGGTGGTTGCAGGTCCCCATAGGTGGGTGTGGCATCAGAGGGCCTAGTTGTTGAGGGAGTAGATTTCATCTGTGTTCTCCACCAGCTTGTGGGTNAGGGATCCATTTCACAAAGTAGCTACTATTCTTCCTCTGGATGGCCAGTATCTGCTCATCTACTTCCTTCATGGGCATGCGCCCAGGGAAGACAGTGCCCGTGGTGTGGTAGTGGGCATGGTGTGGGTCACAGGTGGCCATCAAGTTCTTGGCATCAAGCCATTTGTGGTGAGTCAGGCACCATAGTGGGGTTTTGGGTACAGTTCTGCTGGCTGCCCCAGGCTGTAAGTGAAGGTGGAGGAAGTGCGCCATGTTGACAATCAGCTCTTAGAGGTCAGCATTGAGTTCATCAGGGAAGTGCAGAGAAGTGGTCACTCCACTCATGGTAGCTGACGCAAGGTGGTTGAGGTCCCCATAGGTGGGTGTGGCCATCAGAGGGCCTAGTTGTTGAGGGAGTAGATTTCATCTGTGTTCTCCACCAGCTTGTGGGTGGGAGGAGGAGGAGGGAGGAGGGAGGAGGGAGGAGGGAGGAGGAGGAGGGCAGTAGTGGTGGCAGTGATTGATGGGCATGGTGGCACACCTTTAATCCCCGAACTTGTACTGGAGAGGCAGAGGGAGGTGGATTTCTGTGTGTTGGAGGCCAGCCAGAGAAATAAAGTGAAACCCTGTCTCAAACAAATAAGCAAGCAAAAGATGGCCATGAAATAATGTCAGACGACAAGAAGGAGTACAGACAGGGGACAGTCCAATTAACTAGTTACAAAATGGTGATCTACTTAGTTTTCTTGTTTTCTATAAAAAGCTACCAAATATTTTTTTTCTGGCTACTTAAAATCATCCATGCCAGGGATGGTGATACATGCCTATAACCAACGCTACCACTTAGGAGGCTGAGGAGAAAGACTGCAAGTTTGAGGCCAGCCTGAGTGAGATCCTGTGGGGAATAAAACAAAAATCAAAAGGGGTTGAGGGGGTGGTTCTGTAGTGCAGTGCATGCTACATAAGCGTGAGAACCAGACTTCAGATCCCCAGCACCTACACAAAAGCCAGGTCAGCTGCATGCTTCTGTATTCCAGCACTGGGGAGATGGAGGAGGAGGATCCCTGGGGCTCACTAGAGCGCCAGGTTTAGTGAGAAACCCTGCCTCAAAATATAAGGTGGAGAGTGACTGAGGAAGGCATGTGCACACACCTGAACACAGACAACACATATGCCACACACACACACACACACACACACAAAGATAAGATGAAATAAAATATTTAAAAATCCACGTCTGTTAAACACACAGCTAAAAACTATACATAGTAACAGGGAAAGGGCACCCAACAGCAAACCTGCAGCCTAGGTTTAATCCACACAGCCTGTCACAGAAGGAAGGAAAATTGACTCCCCTGGTTGTCAGTTTCTTTCACTAAAAGAACATCACTAACAACATGAATAAAATATGAATGCTTATGAACATTTGCAGTGTGCAGGGAGTACTGTGTTTCTCATGTCAACATTGTCCTTCAAGTGTTACTGTGTAAATGTTCAGTCACACTTGTAAGCCCACAAGCTATTCTTATCCCCACTTTAAAGGTGAGGAAACTGAGACACGGGAAGGATTAAGAGAAGAGCCACAGAGTCTGGCTTGCAGCCCCCGTTCTTAAGGGCCATGCTAAACCTGATGCTCTCAGACCTTTTCCAATTCTACAATTCTGGGTCTGTGCACATTTAAGGCAGCTTGAGGACATGATGAAGCCCTCCAACTTCACCCTCACTTAGCAATTAACATTCTTCCAATATGCTAAGAGCCTTGCTCTGAACAACATCTACCTTTACCAGCTGTGCGATCCTACAGGGCTCTGATGAAGGCTTATTATGGAAAGAAACGGCTCATTTGGATCTGGTTATCTGTGTGAGATACTGCCAAGTGCCGAAGAGCCCAGGAAAGATTTGCATGTCACTCAAAACTCTTCTGAAACCAGGCCTAATGATCATTTCCCAAGGAAGGGAATCGCTGCCAGTCGAGCAGGCCTGTTAAACTGTTCAGCGAAGCAGTTTTACATCTCCCGTGAACAGCGTGACTCCAGGCAAATGAGGGATATTTCTAGATTGGTGGACCGCAAACTTTTCCATAAACAGGCAGATAGTATTTTTGAGGCTCAGTGGCATATGAGGCACTGAGAGTGTCCTAGTACCAGGACAGGAGGAGTTACTAAAAAGCTGCACTTGCAGCTCTGCAGATATCTGTCATAGCTGGGACACAATCTTGTTTTCTCTTTCAAATTCTTTTAAAATGTTAAAAAAAAATCATTGGTTCACGGGTCATACAAAGTACATGCTGGGTTAGAGCTTACAGGCTGGGTCACCTTGAAAAACATACCAATATACATTTTGAGAGTTTTTAGCTCACCATAGTCATAAGACTATCCTTAAGGTCCTTAAACCAAACAAAGCTATATAGAAAATAACCTACTTGATGGAATAACTGATTATGAAACCAATCATGTTACCTACACATATTTCATTCTGGTGTTTATTGAACATCCCATACACATAGGTTTTCTCCTCACCATCCTCAGAAAGCACACAGTTAAAGGTCCAAGGAACGTAAGGGTGTCATAGCAAAGTTGTTCTTTTCAAAGCTGCAGGCATTCTGACATGAAGTCTCCATCTAGCAGAAGCAGCGCATCAAAGGTACAGGGGAGGCTGTATCTGGATGGATTAAGTCCTGAAAGCTAAATGGGAGGAGAGGAAAGTCTCTCCCAGACTGAACACCTTTAGCCAAACCATGACAGTGGGAAGCACAAGCTGCATTCAGAGAAATCAAATGGTGGCCTAATTCGCTCAGCTTCAGCAAATATGGAAACTATGTGGAAGCCTGGAGAAGAAAGGAGTGGGAGATGTAGCTGGGGAAGGAGGCTGGGAGGTCCAGATGCAGGGAGTCTCGAACACGAGGCAAAGAGTGAAGACAATTCATGGCCAGCAAAGACATATGAAGGGTTTCTGACACTGAAGTGCAATAATCAGACCTGTGTTTAAAGGAAGGTACCGTGGTCATGACAAATGGGATGAACTACAAGAGACAGAATGTTGCAGTACCAGTGAGTGAGCTCATATAAAAATCCATGCGGGCTGGGGATACGGCTCAAAAAATAAAGTGGAGGGGCTGGAGAGATGGCTCAGTGGTTAAGAGTACCAACTGCTCTTGCAGAGGACCCAGGTTCAATTCCCAGCACCCACATGGCGGCTAAGAACCATCTTTAAGCGGGGTGCGGAGTGCTGGGATTACAGGCGTGCACCACCACACCTGGCTGAATGTTTGCAAGTTTTAAGGAAAAAAAATAACAGAATCAAAGTATGGTGTAGCAAGATTAATCAGAAGTGGTACGAAAAACAGAGTGGATACAAGAGAGTCCACAGGCCTGCCATGAAACCTTGCTGTAATCCAGCCCTGTGGGGATGGTGGTCATCTGAGCTGGGAATACAGCAATGAGATGGAGAAGTAGCCAGGGAGATCACAGCTGCTTCAGAGAAGGAGTTAAGGGATCTAGCAGATGCCTGAACAGAGGTTTCTGGTGGTTTTTTTTTTTTTTTTTTTGCCCTTTTAAAACACAGTCTTCCTGTAGCTCCAGCTGCCAGACTAGCCTTGAACTCACAGAAATCGCCTGCCTCTGCCTCCCAAGTGCTAAGATTAAAGGAGTGCGCCACCACACCCAACCACAGAGAAAATTAAAAAACAAAAAGAACCTGGATCAATCAAAACTCATCTCAGACTTGAGGCCTGGATAAATGGAATAGCTAATGAAGATGTGGAAAATCTGACTAGAAAACAGGTCTGGAGAAAAAAAGGAAGAGCTCCAGTTAAAGTTTAATAATTTGGAAATGGCAGGTGTCTATGTAGAAAGGGTCTATGCAGAAACCACTGCAACGCAGAACTAGAATTCTGGGCCATGAGCCGCCTGACTGCTGACAACCAAGTACTTCATCCCAACAGCTTTTCAGTGACCAACACTTCAGAAGCACCACTCACTCCTTAGGCAACGCTGTTAGTGGTACTTACTAGGCGGACAATGCCAGACACAAGGGATAAACCACGATGAAGGCAGACACTCCCTGTCTTCACACACGAGACTTGCTGACAACAAAGAGATGAGTGGGCAGGCAATGGGAACATCACAGGAAAAGGGTGAGGAGGGAAACGTAGTGCCGGGTATGATGGGAGTACCCATGCTGAACACGTGATATGCATGCCACAGGAAGAGAAAACTGTCCTAGGGAAATGGGTCTAACTAATATGGACAGATTTTAGCATAAGAAAACATTAGGGGCTGGAGAGATGGCCTAGTGGTTAAGAGCGCCGACCGCTCTTGCAGAGGACCTGGGTTCGATCCCCAGCACCCACATGGCGGCTGAGAACCGTCTGAAACTCCAATTCCAGGAGAACTCCAGCTCCAGGGGAATCCGACACCCTCTTCTGACCTCAGCGGCATTGCACGACACGGGTGCACAGACTTGCATGCAGACAGTACATTCGTACACATACACTAATAAATAAAATTAATTAAAAAAAAAAGAAAACATTAAAGAAGAGAGTTTAAAAAGAAGGAATCAGATTTTGGCAAGACTTTGTAAGCCATTAATTATTGAGGGCAGATGTTACTGCCTTGAATTGAAAGAAGTAATTACATCAGCATTTTAGAAATGGCAAAAAAAGAAGTAGATATTGACAGCTTCCATCAGTGGTGGTTCAACAAGAAAGAGGATGACGCCTGAGGCCCTTTCAGATCTGACCTAAGAGAGGAGATGGACAGTGGCAACATTCGGTGCATCAAGGAACATAATGGGGTGGGAGGAGTTGGGGGAGGAAGAGAACCTAGTTCAGTTTGAGTCACAGGACTGCACGCACCTCTAAAACACCCAAGCCCTTGACGGAAGCCCAGCTGGCCAGAAATCTAGACTTGGGGGGTGGGAAGGGAGGGTGAAAGGACTGGAATTCAGTTCCCAGTGCCACTTCAGCAGTACACAACAGCCTGCAACTCCAGGTCAAAGGAACAAATGCCCTCTCTGGCCTCTACCAGTACTCACATGCATACACATGCACTCACACACATACACATGCACACCAACACAAGCACATAAAGAAAATAAATTTTAAAATAATCTGAATACAATGTGCTAAGGAGAACAAAGGTGCAGGGAGCCCAAGGCTCCAATGAATGCTCTCCAGCCTGGCCAACAGTGCTCTGTACACTGCTCTTCAAACCAGAAGTGAGCTGTGCATACAGCCTTTCTTTGCCTAACAAGATAAGTAAGAAATCATGATGGGCAAGGAGAGAAAAAGAAAAAGAGGGAAAAAAAGTCCAGCGGCTCCTCCTGCTACATGGGCACATTTACAGATGCAGCAAGCAAACATCCTTTTCAACAATACAGAATATATTTGTATGGCTACTCCTAAAATAGCTACCTGTTGAATCAACAGACAGCCTGTGATCCTATGTGTACATACGCTTGGACATTAATACGCTTTCAAGTGCTAGCCAAGTTTAAACAGAGAAAAACCATGCAAGTATCTCTGCTAAGCCTCAGCAGGCCTCAGACACCCTCTGCCTGAGCTCTGATGAAGCCCAGATGCTGAGCTGTTAAGGAGGGAAGGTGAGACCTCTTCTCAGGCACTGAGCTGAATCCGGACATTCCCCTGCCCCCAGTTTGGCCATGTTTTCAGACATGCCTTTCCTCTCTCAGAGAATGGAAGCACTAGGCAGTAAGGACAGCACTGAAGGCAAGGCTTGTAGCTCCTAAAAACTAACACTATTGATTTAAAAAAAAAAAGTCGCAAGTCAGCAAGGAAGAGATTGTTATTCATGGGGCTCTGTTCTAAAGCACCCCAGTAAGCAACCATAACTATAATCACACCCTTCAAGCAGACAGCAGACTGAGTCTTCAGTGCTCCTCCATGGCAGAAAGACAGGAGAACCCTGCTGGAGTGGCCATCTGTGTTGGTTTGAATGAAAATGTCCCCATAGGCTCCAAATGTCTGGACACTTTGTTCCCAGTTGGTGGCGCTGTTTTGGAAGGTCTTAGAAGGTGTGGCCATGCTGGAGGACAGAAATCACTGGGGACAGGCTTTGAGAGTTAAGCCTTACAGGGTCCCCAGTCCCCTCTGCTTCCTGTGCCTGCTTGATGACGTGAACTAGCTTCTGCTCCTACTCCAGCCACCTCTGCCGCCGCCTCCCCGCCATGATGGACTCTTGCCCCTTTGGAACTGTAAGCTAAATAAACTCTTCTAAGTACTCTTGGTCACGGTGTTTTATCACAGCAACAGAAAAGTAACTAATACACCATCCCTCAAGAGAAATGTCTATTTTACAAACAGCAGAGCACAGACAGGAACAATATTTCCCTGGCAAGCTTCACTCACACATGGAAAAAAAAATGCACCAAGTAGAGTCTACACTAAATCCCAAGACTGTCTGCCAGGCAACAATGAGGCCTGAGTTCAGATTCTTTATACTGATATAGAAGTCAGACACAGTGGTGTGTATCTATAACTTGTACTAGAGGTGTGGCGACAAGTAGATCCTAGAGCTTACTGGTCAGCCAGCCAACCTAGCCCAAATCAATGAGCTCCAGGCTCAGTGCAAGACTGCACCTCAAAAATACATACATATATGCATACATACATACATACATACATGCACACAGGAAGCAATCAAGGAAAACATTTGATATTGACTTCTGGTCTCTACCCCTGCATATACACGTTTATCAACATGTACATACATCCCACACACATGGATGCACACATCCATAGGCACCTATGTATGCCCCAAAGAGAAAGCACAATCTCAGCTGTAGAGGACCATGTGCCTTAAAGAAAGAATGAATGCAAACATTGCCATAACCCAAAAGAATGACAGCAGAGTGAGAGGGGGGTTGAGAGGGAGACAGAGCAGCTGGCTAATTGGCACCACTGGACAGATCCAGAGCTGGGTGGGGGCGGGATGACTCCCCAGCTGGTAGAATTGCTTAAACTGAAATTGACTTTTCAGGGAAAAACAAATGTCAATAGTGTCCTCACACTGGGCATGGTGGTGCATGCCTTTAATCCCAGCACTCGGAAGGCAGAGGCAGGCGGATCTCTGTGAGTTCAAGGTCAGCCTGGTCTACAGAGTGAGCTCCAGGCCAGCTGGGACTAATGGGAGACCCTGTTTCAAAAAGACAAAAAAAAAAAAAAAGAGTGTGCTCATTACAAATGTAGTTGAAGAGAAAAGAGTAAAACCAAGTCCCAAATTTGAAGCACACACAAGTTAAGCTCCAAGTCCTGTAGTAAGGACAAATCTAAAGCTGTTTCTGTTTATTTCTCAAGAATCTAAAACATGTATATGAAGAATCATGCTTGGCTTTCAATGTCCTGGCATTAAAATCCTCAAAAGCTCAAAAATTGTGCTAAGAAGACAAGAGCCTCCAAATTCATAACAGGAAATGTGGCGTTTTCCCAGATTATTCTCTGGCATCAGTGGAGAGAGAATGGGGACCACACTGCAGCAGGAGGATTTATAAATATGAATTACAGGATAAGATGATTTTCCAAACATCTGTCAAAAGTTAATTTGATCCAAGAGAAAAGGCAGGGGAGAATGTCAGAGGGAAGCCAAACTCAGTGACTAACGGGTGGAACTTCAGTAGACTTGGGTGGGTTGACCAACTGCGGGCCTTGCCTGCCTCCTCTTCCACAATAAACAGCTTCAGTCTGTCGAGTAATGTGATGGCCTGTACACTCTCACTTGATGCTCACACTGCCCAGCTCGTAGACAACTCTACTTAAATGTAAAGCTAGAGCCTTGGTACTCTGACATGCTAGAAAAGGTGGAAAGAAATGCAGAGATGCCACACGGCCTAATGATTACATGGAGAACAAATTTCTAAATGAGCCAGACCTGAGTTCAAACTGTGATGCCCCTGCCCACTGGCTCTGCGATCCTGGGTAAGGAGCTAATAATATTCCTTCCAATGTACTTTGCTCATGAAATGACAGTGGCAGTCTCATGAAGTTGTTACAAATTAAATGAAAACACACATAATATCTGATATAACGTCTGACACGTTTTAAGTACTCAGCAAATTAAACCAGCCATGGCATTTTTAAAAGCTCTGCACCTGCCCGATGTAATATTGCTCCAAGGAGATCACACCAGCTCAGTATTCAGAAACAAGTCTAACCCCCGTTTAAATTGGCTCAGATACCTCGATGTGTTAGAATAACACTGGCGGCAATTACAAACAGCCCCTGAGGATCTGGCCAGGCTTTGTTTCTTTTATTTTGTAACAAGGGTACAAGGGGAGGAAAGCTGAATAAAATATGTGTAAGAACAAGTTATTTTTATGATCTTCCAACTTTTCTTTGATGATGAACAGAAATGACACGACAGCCAATTCTATGTTGCAAGACACTTGATCCTGACTCAATGGTCTGCTGTGTACTGGGTGGGATGTGCTAGTTAGAACCGCAGACATGGTTACCAACAGGAAACAGCCATCGGTTTAATTTCTTAGTCCTATGAAGTCAATTAAAAGAAAACTTCTTAGGTTTCACTAACATTTGCCCACTGGTAAGTTACATGAGACAACAGCATTTTACCACAGGAAAAAAAATTAAATGACAGAAGAAAATCTCAAGAAACTGAAAGATGAAAACTGTCTAGTCTCGACCTTTTCACAGGTGACTTGGTATAATGAAGACTGCATGTATCTAAACCCCATATCTGCTTCCAACTTAGCCTTTTATCTCGCCTTTTTTATGTCACAATTAAGACCTGCCTGCTACTGAGCCTGGTTATCAAAGATAAGAAGCTAAGATAGGTTGAGTGTCCTACAAAAGAAGATAGATCTTCCACAATTTCCATCAGAGGTACTTTCGAAGGCTTCTGAGGTGAAGAACAAGCAGCAATTCAGAAATGGCTAGACCATACAGGGAAAGTCGGTCACTGAACCTCTGTGCTTCAAGAGCAAAAACCCGTAAGAGGTGCTACCCTACGTTCCTCTGAAGCTGGTATAAGGATGGACTGAAAGGATAGGCAGAGACAGGAAAGTATACAGTGATTCTATTACATTACATTATCTATATATGTATTACATGTACATAGCATATGTACATGTAATACATATTATATAGAATACAATTATATAGAATGTAATACATATTATATAGAATACAATTATATAGAATTCCAATCACGTCTCAGTTGTCATATCAAGTTCAAAAAGCATAAGTCTCAGTTTCTTCATCCAATAGTGCATTTGTTTGTTTATTTATTTATTTATTTATTTATTTATTTATTTATTTATTTATTTTTAAGACAAGATCTTGCTATTGTAACCCAGGCTGGCCTTGAACTTGAGCTCCTCCTGCCTCAGCTTTCCCAAAGCTGCAATCACAGGGACATGCCATCACACCCAGCTCCCTGCAGTACTAGCTGGAAAATTAGGATTTCCTGACCATTATATTTTATTTTTATCTTATGCATATGCATGTTTTGCATGCATGGATGTTAAATGCACCCCTGTGTGCAATGGCCATAAGAGGGTGTTGGAGCCCCTGGAACTGGAACTATGGATGGTTGTTAAATGACATGGATGCTGAGAACTGAACTTAGGTCCTCTGTCAGAGCAGCCAGTTCTGAGCCATCTCTCTAACCCCAGGATTTCCTGACTTCTGAGATGAGGTACCTACAACTAAGAGGTTTAGTGACAGACTAAGTGAATATTCTACCAGAATAAAGCTAAGATCACAAATCAGGGTTTCTACATTTCAAAAGTATCATGCTTTGAAAAATATAAAGAACTTTCACTTGTACAGACTCAAAACAGATCCAGAAACTTACTACTGTCTTCAATCTCAGCTTCACCATCTACTCTAGATGACCAATTTACGTGGCTACTTATGTGAAGTTTATCAGTACGCTGTTACTTCAATCTCCTAAATTTCATTCACTAGGGGGGAAAAATCCTTTTGACTCAGATTCCATTCCTAATTTTTTTTTTCACTAAAATGAGAAAGCAGTGCCATCTACTGGACCCTAAAGACGTTGCTGTTGTGATTTCTCTCTCTCTCTCTCTTTTTTTTTTTTTTTTTTTTTTTTTGTCTTTTTGAGACAGGGATCTCCCTTTAGTCCCAGCTGGCCTGGAGTGCTCTGTAGACCAGGCTGGCATTGAAGTCACAGAGATATCCACCTGCCTCTGCCTCCCAAGTGCTGGGATTAAAGGCGTGGACCACCATGGCTGGCCTAAAAATTTCAATATAAGAAATCCTGGTAGTCTCCCCTCCCCCCACAATTTGGGGCAATAGTCAAGAGCTATGTCCTCACCATGAGTTACAAATGAACAGCAAGAGTTGGGGTTGTGGAGACTGTAGGCTGAAATTAACACCACTCTCTCAAGATTTGTATTCCCTATTACTACTGTGAAGTTCCTAAATAAAACTGAAACTTGCACTTATTGACAAAACTTCCTTAAGTACCTTCCACATGGCCAAGCACTGAGCTAGAAATGAATGCCCTGCTGATACAAGGTGAACAGGAAAGGCTAACACTTCCCCTGGCTTAGGGCCCAATGAGTACCAGTTCCCTTTTGAAATATATATATTTATTTTTATTTTACATGTGTGAGTATTTTGCCTGTATGTACATGCACTGCCTGTAGAAGTCAGAAGAGGGTATGAGGTACCCTGGAACTGGAACTATGAATGGCTGTTATCCACCATGTGGGTTCTAGGAACTGAACTTGGTTCCTCTGCAAAAGTACTCAGTGTGCTCTTCACCACTGAACCGTCTCTCTAGTCCTCCAGTTCCCATTTATTACTGAACTCTACTCACACATGTTATGTTTAATTCTCAAGTCAACTGAGAGTGAGGTACAAATAGTTTCCTGTGTTTGCAGATAAGGAAACAAACTCAATCTTCCAAGGACGTCCTTGGTCAGACTAGTGCTAAAACTCTGACTCGGAAGCCAGATTCTTAAGTCACCTAAAGCAGCAGTCAGAGATCTCCTGAAAGAGCACTTGCAAGAGGAAAGTGAGCATACACATTTTTAGGCAAAATCCTGAACTAGTGTGTGAGAGGTTTCTAGCTCAATGGCCAAAAGTCTTCTGTGCTCCCAATAGCCATCCCAGCAGTTAGAGCCACCTGGAAAACTTCTTGCCTAGAGATCCAACCTTATGCAACAGCCTCCACTCATGGTAGCACCGAGCTACTACAGCATTCTCCTTGAATTCTCCACAGTTCATTGCAATTCTTCTGTAGTTTATCTGCAGTACCTACAGATCATAAGCAAGGGTTCTCAAGAACAGTCTTTCTTTTTTTTTCTTTTTTCTTTTTTTTTTTTTTATGTGTATGAATGTACTGTCTGCATGCAGGTGTGTGCACCGTGTCGTGCAATGCCGCGGAGATCAGAAGAGGGTCTCGGATTTCCCTGGAACTGGAGTTCTCCTGGAATTGGAGTTTCAGACGGTTCTTAGCCGCCATGTGGGTGCTGGGGATCGAACCCGGGTCCTCTGTAAGAGTGGTCGGCACTCTTAACCGCTAGGCCATCTCTCCAGCCCCTCAAGAACAGTCTTTCAAACAAACCCATTTCTAGACTGGTGATCTGAAATTAGTCTTGCCTCTTTAACTCAAAACAAATGATTGTATTTTACATTTTTGTATCTCACTATACTTTAACAAGCATACAGTAGGTACTTAATACTGAGAGGAAAGGAGAGGGAAAAAGACAGAGAGAGAGAGAGAGGAGGATAATCTTTACAATGATAAAAATTTTCATTACCAGTTATTCAATGAACTGTCTGCATTGCTTTTAAATACTGGAGTGTCACATGTGCCAAAAAAATTAATGAATTTTTTTTTTTTTTTTGGTCTTTTCGAGATAGGGTCTCCCTGTAGCCCCAGCTGTCCTGGAACTCACTCTGTAGACCAGGCTGGCCTTGAACTCACAAAGATCCGCCTGCCTCTGCCTCCCAAGTGCTAGGGTTAAAGGCGTGCGCCACCACGCCCGGCAAAAATAAATGAATTTTATTACATAAAATTAACAAGAGTGTGGAAATCTTCAACAATGCTTGCAGAGGATTAAGTGAAAGATTAAACAAAGGATCAAAATCCACAGTGTGTGGTTTTTCAAAGATTCTCCTGAATCTGTTTCCAAATATACCTTGGATGACAGAATGAACACCAAAGGGGAAGTTCCAAACAAATAAGATTTCCAACTTTTAGACCCAAGAGGATGTAGACAGAGCAAATAGTAAAACATCATTAGAGCCGGGAGTGGTGGTGCACGCCTTTAATCCTAGCACTTCGGAGGCAGAGACAGGTGGATCTTTATGAATTCAAGGAGAGCCTGGTCTACACAGTGAGTTCCAGGACAGCTGGGGCTTATAGGGAGACCCTGTCTTGAAAAGACTGAAAAGACCCCCCCCAAAAAAAAAATCATTAGAGTGATAAGTGTTTCTGATGACAAAAAAAAGACACAGGAATGTCAAAGAACCAGTCAATAAAACTTTAGCACACTATTGAAACGCTGCTTTACAATGTACTTTCTCTTTGTTTCACATCTATAACTTTGCCTCTTCTGCATAGAACACATATTCTTAGAATGTTCTCATAGCCTTGTTACTTTAGCAGTTTCAAAAGATTTCAAACATACCAACATGCTGTCCATTCACAATCAAGTCTATGTGGACTTTCAAACATACCAATACACTGTCCATTCACAATCAAGTCTATGTGGACTTTCAAACATACCAATACACTGTCCGTTCACAATCAAGTGTATGTGGACTTTCAAACATACCAATACACTGTCCGTTCACAATCAAGTGTATGTGGACTTTCAAACATACCAATACACTGTCCGTTCACAATCAAGTGTATGTGGACTTTCAAACATACCAATACGCTATCGGTTCACAATCAAGTCTATGTGGACTTTCAAACATACCAATACGCTGTCGGTTCACAATCAAGTCTATGTGGACTTTCAAACATACCAATAGGCTGTCCGTTCACAATCAAGTATATGTGGACTTCCGCTACCCCCACTTTATGTTTCACTTGAACATATGTTTTGGGTTCCCTAACAAGTTGACAAAGCCTTTTTAAAATTCTTCCATTCCTGTTTATCCCCTTAGAAACTTCTTCCTTAAATTTTTAATATGGGCACTTGGGTTTGAAGTTTTCCATTTTTGTTTGTTTTTGTATTGAGACAGTCTTGTGTAGTCCAAGCTGGCCTCAGACTCTCCGTAGCAGAGGTCTGGCTTTGAACTTGATCCTCCTGCCTCTCTCTCCCACAAAACCTGGCTAGAATTCAAAGTTTTCTATCAAATCCTGGGGCTGTTCACTATCTCTGTCCCCCTCCCAAACAGCTCAGAAACTTCAGTGAGTCTCAAGCCTGTAACCTTACTTACCACTGTTATAATTATTTCTCCCCTCTCCGAGGAGCCAGCAACTGTTGAAGTTGTTTTTTTAACCCAGTGTGAATTGACACCTTCATAAAATACAATTTTTTAAATCCCAATAATGTTTGAATACTATGAAAGTTTTGAAAACTTCTTTCTCGTGTCACACCACAAACTGGTGGCAGACCTCTTGGACTGGCTTTGATCCAAAGATTGCATTTTGATTAACACTAATCTGGTTTGATTTCTCTGTGATGGTGAATCTTCACTGTCAACTTGACTAGACCCAGAATCACTTAGGAGATGCAACTCTGGGCTTGTCTGTGAAGATGTTTTCAGAGAGATTTGACTGGTGCTAAAAAACCAAATCTCCAACGTGCTAAGAAGCACCATCTTAAGGGTTGAATTATTCAGTCTTGGATTGAGTAATAATTTTTATAAAGCAAAAGACAGACTTGGGAGCTAGCACCGGCACTCTTGCTTCCTGACTGAGGAAAACAGGGTGACTCGTTACTTATTCTGCTGCTGCCTGGCCTTCTCCCTCCATGACTAACTGAATCCCCTCAAACTGTTGCCTTGGACAGTTTTCTGTGACAGCAATAAGTAACTAATATAGAAAATTGGTATCAGAAGTAAGGTTGCTGCTATGATCATGTGGTTTGTAGGTCTCTGGAATTGGTTTGTGGGTAGAATATGGGAGAGTTTGGATCTGTGGGCTGAGAGCAGCTCTAGAACAACGAAACAGCTCAACAGGACATTCTGGTGGGAGTAGAAAACCAAAATGCCAAGAGAGACACAGACAGCAGGGAGTAGACTCCTGAGGTTTCAGAAGGCAATCAGGGCTCTACTGGGAACTGAGCTAGAGGCCACTCACATTATATTGGCAAAGAACCTGAATGCATTCTGCCCATGTCCTGAGAACTTCAGTGAGGCTCAAGTAATGGACTAAGGTTGTTTGGTAGTGGAAATTTCAAGGTATCTAAGATCTGGAGTATGGCATGGTTTCTACTCATTGTCAAATCCAGAGACATGAAAAACCTGGTGTTTGGCAAAGAAAACAGCTTGAGTGAGTTTATAGTTGATAGTAACAAGGTTGAGAGAAAGCAGCTATAACTGCTGAGGAGGTTAACACCATAAAAGAGAAAGCTTGGGCTGGAGAGATGGCCTAGCGGTTAAGAGCACCGACCACTCTTGCAGAGGACCCAGGTTCGATCCCCAACACCCACATGGCGGCTGAGAACCGTCTATAACTCCAATTCCAGGAGAACTCCAGTTCCAGGGGAATCCAACACCCTCTTCTGACCTCCTCGGCATTGCACAACATGGGTGCACAGACATACATGCAGACAGTACATTCATACACATAAATAAATAAAGAAAATAAAACTAAAAAACAATTAAAAAAAAAAAAAAAAAGAGAAAGCTTGAGCCCTGCACAGAAATAAGAAGAAAGGTGCCCCAAGGGTAATACTCCACCCATGAATGCTCTAGCTGGTAAAAATGCTAATTCATTTGAAAGGAAAGAGACTGAATTGAGAATGGCTTAAAGGAGCTCCCTACTTGAAAATGTTTTCTCTGGTTCAGCTGCTATGGTACACAGAGACCACTACACGGCTGTTGTAAAAGGCAGCAAACCCGTATCTCAAGCTGGGAGCAGAACCTGGCAGCATCATACATATGGTGTTGGTTTTGCAGGCATACAAAATACATGCGTTAAGGAGTCATGGGGGATTGCACCAAGGTTCCGGAAAGCTACTGGGGCCAGGCAATGTGGGGCAGGATCAAATTCCCTGCGAGGAAGCTGAGGCCACTGCATGGAGTTGTAAAAGTAAAGTCTAACTTGCAATGGAGAAGCTAAGATATTGGAGATGCCAGGATTGTGCAACGACCACTGAGGAAAGCTGTAGGCATGATGGAGCTGGCCCAAGATGGGCCACATGTGCTGCAAGCAGCAAACGTGGAGGAACAGGGTTACTCAACCCCATTAGACCTCAAACGAGGCTACCACAGCCCAGGCTCTGGATACAGAGCCAGGTTGGTACTTGCCTGCGGGGTTTCAGTCTTGCTTTCATTGCAAGCTATACCCCCACCCCACCCTTTTGGAAAGGAAATGTTTATTCTATGCCATTCATTATATACTGGAAGTATCTAACCTGCTTTTTTAATTTATAGGAACATGCAGTTACAAGCTTGTCTTGAATTACAGAAGAGACTTTGAATTTTTGAACAGTGGAGAGATTACTAAAGACTATGGGAACTTTTGATGTTGGCATGAACATATTCTGTATCATGAGACAGACAAGAGCCCTCTTGAGTAATGTGTCTGAGTGTCAAGTAGGTAAGTGGAAGATCTGTGGCAGTCAGCTTCACTGCCAACTCCACTGGATTTAGAATTATTTAGAAGACACAGTTCTGGGTGTGCTTAAATGGGCATTTCCAGAGAGGTTTAACTAAAGGAAGACCCACCCTAAAGTGTATAGTATCAAAAGTGAGCTGAGTACCAAACACTCCTTTTCTCTACCTTCGGACTGTGGACCCCACGTGACCAGCAGCCTCGTGCTCCTGCCACTGTGCCTTTCCCAACGCACCCCTCCAGACAGGGTGGACTGTAATAAGCCCTGCCTTCCTTACGTTGCTTCTGTCAGATATTTTGTCACAACAAAAAAAAGTGTGACCAACTTATCAAATACTGATTTCTGTCTTGTAGCATATAACCAACAAATAGAATCACTAATGCCTGGGCCATTTTTATATCCTTCATGTTTTCCTACATCCTACAGATCTCCTTTATGGTCATTTTTGATTTGTGTTATTTACTATGAGTGAAAGGTCTACGGGTTGTAGAGGCTCAATTCTTGGATACTGAAATGTGACTTAAAGACAGAATTTCATATCAGTGTAATTACATATTAGTGGTTAACACTGCCTTCCCATCAGAATTCTGCGTCTAACTGCTGTTGCCGTGAGGTGGCCATCAATCTGACCTGTAGGAAAACCTTTCTTTTGGGTAGCTTTAAATTTTTCTCCTTTCAAGATTATCCTAGTTCTGAAGCTTCTCTGCCAACTTCTTTTGTAATAGGGAGCACCCCTCTCAGCTTAGAGTGCTTATTTTGCCCTGAGGAGCCCATCTCACTCAGCCACTTCTGGGCAGACAGAGGGCTAACTCTTGCATACTTCTCTTGTGTTTCTATTCTATTTCATTTCCAGAAATGTTATTACCTCATTTGTTTGCTTTAGCAAGACGAGTCTCTAAATTTCTCTGATTTAACCAATTTTAATTTGTTTGGTGACAGCCTACCTGTATACACATGTTCACAAAGCCTGCCTATGGCTTCAAAACCAAAAAGACCCCCAAAATGCTAAGGCTCAGCTGATATCGAGTATATAACTGATAAAGGTGCACAAAAAGCTGTTTAAAAGATAAGCTAATATAAAAAAAGATAAGCTAGGGCTGGAGGGATGGCCTAGCGGTTAAGAGCGCCGACCGCTCTTGCAGAGGACCCGGGTTCGATCCCCAGCACCCACATGGCGGCTGAGAACCGTCTGCGACTCCGGTTCCAGGAGAACTCCAGTTCCAGGGGAATCCGAGACCCTCTTCTGACCTCCGCGGCATCGCACGACACGGGTGCGCAGACCTGCATGCAGACAATACATTCATACATATAAAAATAAAAATAAATAAATTAAAAAAAAATTAAAAAAAAAAAAGATAAGCTAATTTAACTGAAGGCCTACAGAATGAAATGCACTTATGTAACAAACACATACTCAATAAACACTTATTAACCATCTAGTTCTGAGTCCCAGCTCCACCTTCAGCTGCTGTGTGATCTTGAGCAAGCTACTTAATATGTACAAGTTTTCTCTTCTGTAAATGACAATTGTGAAGTTTACACATGGTAAAATACATAAAGTGTTTTTACACTAGTGCCTAGCACTTAATTAAGTGCTTACTCAGTAATAGTCATGGCTACTACTCTTAGGGTAAAATATTTACACCTCACACTCCATGACTCTACACAGCAGAAGAATTTCCCACTCCATGTCCTGAGGAAGAGGGTAAGGAAGGAGCACTCCCGGTGCCTCTGGGCCTCCCTCTTCTCCCAGTGCTGCAGCTGCTGTACTATGAGTTCTAGACACTGGGCTGGGTTGTTCCTGGGTCCCCTCCCACTGGACTGTTACTGGCTGTCTACGAACATACAACTCTGCTTTGAGAGAATCAGGCTTTGGCCTATAACAGGACACATTCATTTTCATTTATTCGGTTATTTTGAAGAGAAGAGGTTCAGGTCAGGAGGAAATCCATACAAAGCCTTTTTTTTTGGTCTTTTTCGAGACAGGGTCTCCCTGTATCCCCAGCTGTCCTGGAACTCACTCTGTAGACCAGGCTGGCCTTGAACTCACAAAGATCCGCCGGCCTCTGCCTCCCAAGTGCTAGGATTAAAGGTGTGCACCACCACGCCCAGGCATACAAAGCCTTTTTAGTTACAGTAAACTTTTAGCAAAGAATTCCAACAACATTTAAAAATATTTTTTCATCTATTTTTATGTGTATGAGTTTTACCTGCATGTATGTATGTATGTACCACATGCATGCAATGTCCATAGAGACCAGAAGAGGGCATCAGATTTCCCTAGAACTGAGCTAAGGACAGTTGTTAGCTATCATGGAGTCTTCTGTAAGAGCAGTCAGGACTCTCTCAGTACAACTTCAGCAACATTTGCCAACATTTTATCAGCCATAAAGTCAAGTTCTGAACTCCATTTATCTATCACCCATCTTCTGTCTGAACCTATTCCAGACTCAGAAGGACAACTGGTTACCTTTTATCCTACCCCCAAACCTCACCAACTACCAATATCTAGCTCTGGGGTTTTTCTGGGGTTAACTACAAAGGCATATATGAAGGTCTTATTGAAGGAAGGCTTGGCAGCTATCAGCTATGAATGTCACTGCTATCAGTGACTCTGTGCTGGATGGTGAGTTAGTGACCAGCTGCAGAATGAGTAATGCCTTAGCTTCAGAGCTGCTGGCCCTAGAAACAGGGTGGGACTAACAGCTGAACCAACAGCAGCCTCCCAATCCTGATTAAATCAAACATTTTTACTAAGCAAATACCATGTCCCAAGAATGATGACAGGGAGTGGGAATCAGCATAACATATGTTACCCTGTCCCTGACAAAGCTTATAGACTAGGGAGAAAGACAAACTGATTCCAGTCCAGGGGATCAGACACCCTCTTCTGACCTCTGCAAACATGGCATGACATGGGTGCACTTACTTACATGTGGGCAATACACTCATACATGTAAAATAAAAATAATAAATGAAATATTAAAAAATAAATAAAAAGCTGGATGTGATGGAACACACCTTTAATCCCAGCACTGGGAGGCAGAGGCAGGTGGATCTCTGTTCAAGGCCAGCCTGATTTACATAGTGAGTTTCAGGCCAGCTGGGCTGCATGAAGACCCTGTCTCAAAAAAAAAAAATGGTGTATCTTGGGTGGAGGAGATCTATGGGATATGGATATACTACCGGAACTCAGAAGATGAAGCTTTAAAATAAGGGCGTGGAGCTGGAGAGATGACTCAGCGTTTAAGAGCACTGGTTGCTCTTGCAGAGGACCTGGGTTCGATTCCCAGCACCTACATGGTGGCTAACAACCACCCATAACTCCAGTTCCAGGGGAATCCAATGCCCTCTTCTGACCTCCATGGGCACTGCACAACATTGGTGTACTTACATACATGCAGGCAATGCACACACATAAAAGAAAAATATTAAAATAAAACAAAGGGGGAAAGCCTATCAGAGTTTGAACTTTTAGAGACATCACCTAGAATTGATTCCATTTTGCTATGCCAATGGGGATTTTTCGGTCCTCAATTTACTTGACCATTTGTCCTTAAAAAAAAGGAATACATAGGCCAGGCGTGGTGGCACACACCTTTAATCCTAGCACTTGGGAGGCAGAGGCAGGCGGATCTCTGTGAGTTCAAGGCCAGCCTGGTCTACAGAGCGAGTTCCAGGACAGCTGGGGTTACAGGGAGACCCTGTCTCAAAAAGCAACTTTAGGGGGCTGGAGAGATGGCCTAGCGGTTAAGAGCACCGACTGCTCTTGCAGAGGACCCGGGTTCGATCCCCAGCACCCACATGGCGGCTGAGAACCGTCTGTAACTCCAGTTCCAGGAGAACTCCAGTTCCAGGGGAATCTGACGCCCTCTTCTGACCTCCACGGCATTGCACGACACGGGTGCACAAACCTCCATGCAGACAATACATTCACACAAATAAATAAATAAATAAATAAATAAATAAATAAATAAATAAATAAATAAATAAAATAAAATAAAATAAAATAAAGAAATGGAAAGGAACAAAAGAAAGCTATGTTTCTGGCCTCGGAGTGCCTACCAGCAGATTATTCTTCTGACCTCTGACCACCAACTTCTTAGTTACTCTTGGACTGCCTGTTCTCTGCCTGGCCTCTGGGGTCCTAATGCTTGGTCACTCAGCACCTTTTGCCTGCTGCACCGACCTGTCTAACTTCATAGTGACTATCTCATCAGCCCAGCTTTACATCAAAAGCTCAGTTCTCTCCTCTGAACTCCAGATCCATGTATCCAAATAGCTTTCTACCTCACCTGGAGTCTGAGGATGACTCACTCCCCACCACCACATGGTAACTCCAGCAAACCTGCTGTTTCTTTGGCTCCCCCTGGTTGTCACCTTTATCCTTCCAAGTTTCTTTCTTTTCTTTTTTTTAAATTTTTTTTTATTTTATTTATTTCCATTTGTATATAAATGTACTGTCTGCATGCAAGTTTGTGCACCCGTGTCGTGCAATGCTGCGGAGGTCAGAAGAGGGTGTCGGATTCCCCTGGAACTGGAGTTCTCCTGGAATTGGAGTTTCAGACGGTTCTCGGCCGCCATGTGGGTGCTGGGGATCGAACCCGGGTCCTCTGTAAGAGTGGTCAGCGCTCTTAACCGCTAGGCCATCTCTCCAGCCCATCCTTCCAAGTTTCTTAAAGCCAGAAACCTAACATCACCCTTGACATCTCCTTTTTCTTTATACCTAACTTCATACCACAACAAACCCTAATGATTTCAACTCCTAAAACTCTTTAATATATCTTCTGAGCTGGGACTGGGACTCAGTGGTAAAGTCCATGCCTAGCATGTGGCCCAGTACGGCAAAAACTGGACAAACAAAACTATCTTCCCTCTCTTCTACCATAACCCTATTACAAAACATCAGCATCCTGTATCTGATATACTGCAAGGTCCTCCTTACTACTTTGCCATGTATAGTCTTAGAGCCAAAACATGAAAACACAAACCTAACTAAAATGCAAGGTCCTGACCTCTGGGTAAAACCCTGGGGAAGTTCTATGCGGTGCTTCATCTAATCCTCTCTCCCTTATCACTCTGACCTTCCTTCCGTCCCTAAGACCCAGCAGTCCCCTTCCACTTTGTGGCCTTTCAACATGTTACTCTTCTCTTCTATCAATGTTCTGTACAGGCAGTACCCACTCCTCTCACATAGTTGTCTTCTGTTCATCCATCTGGTTATAACTTTAGCAACCAAGTCTCCAAGAAGACTCTTCCCACAGCATCGGTACAGGCTGGTCTTGAATTCTGAAGCTCAAGCAAATTCTGCTGCCTCAGCCAAGTAGCTGGAATAACAGAAGTGTGCCAGCATGCTCATCGCATTCTCAGCACTTAGGGTACAGGAACTAACCCGGCACAGGTGCTCAGCGAACTGTTACTGAGTGACAGAGTATCCAAGCAACAGCATTTCAGAGATGGCAAAAATTAGGAAGCAACAGGATCACCAGCAGAAAGCAATGTGGTCTCACAGCCTGAGATCTCAGCTCAGCTCCTTCTCAAGCCCTGTGAAATTTATCCCTCCCAATCTTTTCCTTAGCTATAAAGATAACCAAACCATCACACTGGTTTGTGGCTAATGTTAAAAAAAAAAAAAAAAGATAACGAATGAATGACCTGATATCAGTCCCATAAGGGGGCCTTGCAGGCAAGGAGTCTCTGCCTTCTCCTTTCTTTTCACCTTTAGACACAGATGACTACAAAACAGCTTGAATTTTGGTTTCTTAAACCTACTGGGAATGACAGATAAAAAATAACTAAAATATTCTGATAAAGCTATTCCATTTAAACAGAAGTCATCATTATTTTCTGGGGTATGCTAGGGATTGAACTCAAGGCTTCAAGCATGGTAAGTAAGTGCATTATCACCATGCAACATCCTCATCCCTTTCTTGTATTTTTTATTTAGAGACAGGGTCCAACTATGCTTCCCAGGCTGACCTTGGACTTACTCTGTAGCCCAGGCAGGATCTGAGCTTGCGATTCTCCTACTGCAGCATTCTAATTGGCTAGGATTATAGGTCTGCACCACCTCGCCCAGCTCACTATTCTTTCTTAAGCCCCAAAGAATTAAACAGAAGGACAGAAAACAGCTAGTTCAGGTTTCTCTTTAAGAAAAATATAATCTGGATTTAGAAAGGATTAAAAGGATGATTTTATGTCTTATGAAACAAGTTCTCACTCTAAAAAGCACTCACTCTATGCCATAGCAAGCCACAGACTTGCAATGATACTTAAAATATGCTTCTATGTGTATACAGCTTCCCAGGCGTCCATCTTCCCAGGTGTGAAGCACCTGTGCTAACCAAAACCGGTAACATTTAGAGAATCCTCTTACCTTATGTTCAAATGGAGCACCATAGTAGCCATCGTTTAGCCCAAAAACTATTTCATTTTGGTTGCGGGCATGAATCTAAGAGAGGAGGAAAACATACTATTAGTTCTTCTTATTCCAATGGCTCTGTAATATGATCAAAGAATGACAGTCGTAACATGACCCATTCCCATGCTGGGAGAGAGCTTGCTGTACCTAAACAAAGCAGAAAACAACCACGCTGCAAAGACCAGGGGAGAAATGGAGCTCTGCAGCTCCAGGCAAAGGCTTTCCTCACAAAAGCACCTCATAAGATCACAGGCGCCTTTATTTGTGGGTTTTTCCACCATCATTTCTTGAGTTGTTATGGAAGTTTCTCCTGAAGGACAGGGAATGCATGGGCAAACCACACATTGTTCCAAGCTCAAAGAAAATGATCCCAGCCAGGACAAATGCTTCAAACATGGAAGCCATGGGAACACCACCAAGGACCAAGGCTGTTTTCTACTTTCAAGAGGACAAGGAAAAGATGACTGGAGTCTGATCTACCTGCGAACATCTCTCTGTAAGATGCAACTACCATGAGCTGTCAGTTCTGCCCCAGATTCAACCTCACCTGAAAGGCCATAAGAATGCAACTTTAGGGGGCTGGAGAGATGGCCTAGCGGTTAAGAGCGCCGACTGCTCTTGCAGAGGACCCGGGTTCGATCCCCAGCACCCACATGGCGGCCGAGAACCGTCTGAAACTCCAGTTCCAGGAGAACTCCAGCTCCGGGGGAGTCCGAGACCCTCTTCTGACCTCCGCGGCATTGCACGACACAGGTGCACAAACTTGCATGCAGACAGTACATTCATACACATACAGAAATAAATAATAAAAAAAAAATAAAAAAAAAAAAAAAGAATGCAACTTTAGGCCGGGCTGGTTGCGTACACCCTTAATCCTAGGACTCAGGAGGCAAAGGCAGGCGGATCTCTGAGAGTTCAAGGCCAGTCTGCTCAACAGAGCAAGGTCCGGGCCAGCTAGGACTAAAGGGTGACCCTGTCACAACTGTAAAAGGTTAAAAAAACTATCAGGGCATGGTGACACACCCCAATAACCTTAGCTCTCTAGGAAGCAAAGGCAGGAAGATCATGAGTTAGGGTCAGCCGGTGCTACACAGTGAGACAGTCTCAAAAAAAAAACAAACAAACAAACAAACAAAAAAAAACACAACAAAACAAAAACCCAGAAAGAACTGATTATCTAAAATAACCCAAAATAGGGGCTGGAGAGATGGCCTAGCGGTTAAGAGTGCCGACTGCTCTTGCAGAGGACCTGGGTTCGATCCCCAGCACCCACATGGTGGCTGAGAACTGTCTTTAACTCCAGTTCCAGGGAAATCCGACACCCTCTTCTGACCTCTGCAGCATTGTACAACATGGGTGCACAAACCTACATGCAGAAAGTACATTCATACACATACAAAAATAAATAATAAAAAAAAATTACAAAAAAAGTTTAAAAAAATAAAAATATATATATATATATAAAAAAATAACCTAAAATAATACTCAGCTATAGAATGCACAGGTAGATTTCTTTCGTCAGTTAAGAGTTGGGCCTTGGGGCTGGAGAGATGGCCTAGTGGTTAAGAGCGCCGACCGCTCTTGCAGAGGACCCGGGTTCGATCCCCAGCACCCACATGGCGGCCGAGAACCGTCTGAGACTCCAGTTCCAGGGGAATCCGAGACCCTCTTCTGACCTCCGCGGCATTGCACGACACGGGTGCACACACCTGCATGCAGACAGTTCATTCATGCACATACCGAAATAAATTAAAAAAAAAAAAAGTTTAAAAAAAAAAAAAAAAGAGTTGGGCCTTAAAAAACAACAGAGTTCTTAGGCATAAACTTGATTAAGAAATATTGTATGAAATGCACAAAAGCTCAATAAAAAGTTAAGAAAAAAAAAAAGAGTTCTGCCATGAAGGATTAAAGTAAAGCGAGGGTTCACGAAGTGGGATAAAGACAAGGACTGCCAGGAAAGAATATTATAGCTGGAAACAGAATAAGCAGTGCCATCTGTAGAATACTCCTGACAATGGTCCCTTCACATCTGTGCCTTCCATTTCTATTATTAAAGCAAAATTAACCACATACTTCCTGTTTACCCACATTGCATATTGATCTGAATATAATAGCCAGAGATGAATCTGCAATCATAAATTTATAATGGAAATAATAAGCCAATCTCAGCTTTTCCATCTTCAAAGAGAAAAAGGGAAATGTTTTGAAGTTTCCAAGATTAGATGGGTCTGAAATTTCAGAAACATATATATCCAAAAAGATTTAAATTATATTCAGCAAGATGTTAACAAATAATTGTAGCTGGCTAGAGGGTTATGTATAATTTATTTCATTCTCTTTTCTGGATGCTTTTCAAACATTTCCAAACTTCCCATAAAGAACATGTATTACTTTCTTTAAAAATATTTTATTATAAGCTGGGCATGGTGATACGTGTCCTTAATCCTAGCACTTAGAAGGCAGAGGCAGGAGAATCTCTGTGAGATTGAGACCTGCTGGGGCTAGAGGGGACCCTATCTCAAAAAAAACAAAAAAGGAAATTACTATTATTATCAATAGTGTGTGCTTGTGTGTGTGTGTGTGTGTCTGTCTGTCTGTCTGTCTGTCTGTCTATATGGGCAGATGCATAACATGTCTGTCTGTCTGGGCAGATGCATAACATAATAGAAGTCAGAAGACAACTTTGGGGAGTAATCTCTCCATGGTGGATTCCAGGGCTCAACCCAGGTACTTACATGGCAAGCACTGGCTCAAGAACATGTATTACTTTATGAATTGAAATAAAAACATAAATGCCACTAAAGAAGTGAGTGGAAAAAGTGTGGACAAAAACAGATTTTTACAGAGGTCAAGTTTTCAAAGCATAAGCTTTATGAAAGCCATTCAGTTAGTTCACTAAGAAATAAAAGGCCTGGGTGTGAGCGAAACCTTAGGCCTTCAGGAAGAGCTCCTGGGAGGGAGCTCAGCCTTGTTGTCTTCACAGCCCGGTGCCACAGGCTTCCCAATATCCTGCAGTTACTCAACTTCTGTGGCACAAGCTCTAATTCCCTCCTCAGTCAAATGGAGAAAAGGCTCCCGGGCCCATCTTTCAGGAATGACAAGAAAGACAGAATGAAATAACTGGATGGGAAAGTATTTGAGTAAGTAAGATGGAAAAATAATTGAAAGAACTCTAGTAAGGTATTGGAAATCTCAGACAACACAAAGCTCAAAAAGAGCTCTTTGTTCTTCACTAATAAGGAAAAGTATGTATAACAGGCTGCTCTACAGTGCCCACTGCCATGTACATTATGGAAAGTCAAATCATGACAGGAAGTTTAGGATGCCCTATCCTGACTCTTAGAGACTCAATAGTGTAAGAACCCTAACACAGAAACTACAGACTAGAATTTTATTAACCTACCCACAATGTTGTATTTTTTTTAATGAAATAACCCTTTCTTTTTTATTTTTTATTATTTTTTATGTGTATGAGTGTACTGTCTGCATGTAGGTAGGTGCACTCGTATTGTGCAAAGCTGTGGAGGTCAGAAGAGGGTGTAGGATTCCCCTGCACCTGGAGAAGACGGTTCTTAGCTACCATGTGGATGTTGGGAATCAAACCCGGATCCTCTGCAAGAGCATTCGGTGCTCTTAACTGCTGAGCCATCTCTCCAGCCCTCAATGTTGTATTTTGATACCTTCATAAAAATAGCACATCTTATGAGACTACCCTCACCAGTGAGATAGATGAGTAACAAACACAGTATAAGCCATGGACCAAGGAAAAGTCTGAGCCCAAGCCAATCACTGTGTGACCTCTAGAGAGTTACTGTCTCTAAGCTTTTTTCCATTTAAATACTAAGGAAAATAACAATATTTTGTCCGTCCCGGAGCTTTATGTTCAAGTAAACACACCTGCTGTGCTTACTAATACCAAGTCCTAACCACTCAAACTCTCAACTGAGCATAAAAGCTTCTGCCATGCACATTTTAGGAGGATGCATCATCCACTGAGCAGCACCAGCAAATTCTCCAAATTTCCACCCATTGTCTCCAACCCCCCCCACCTCTTTCCTCATGAGAATCCACAGAAGAGAGCTTAGCTCATGACCTCCAGCAACAATGTCCTGACAAACTGCAGGCTCTTCAGGAAGCGGCCTTGCACACAGCTGCCGTGACCACATCCTTGGACATGCTGTATCATCTCTCAGGTCTCTAGTTTTCTCCAATCAAAATAAGGAACTCAATTGTGCTGTTATTTTAGATGTCTGCGCCTATTCACATCTTTTCTATTCCTTTTAATTCTTTTGATTTATTTTTGTTTTTATGTGAATGTCTTCCCTGAATGTATGTAAGTGAGACCAGAAGATAATGTTGGAGCCCCTGGAACTGGAGTTACAGACAGTTGTTAGCCAACATGCAGGTGCTGAGAACAGCACTTGGGTCTTCTGCAAGAGCACCCAGTGCTCTCAACTCCTGAGTCATCTTTCCAGGCCCCTTCCCTGGGTAATTTTAACATATCACTCAAAATTTACTCATCACCTAATTAATAAACATTTCATTTACCATTAGCATTTAACATGACATATTCATAAAACATTCGCCATGGTAGATCAAATATCTAGTAGCATAAATCTTAAGAAAGTTAAAAGGACTGAAATCATACAAATGGTTTTCCCTAAACTCAATAGAATTAAAGTATCAACCACAGAAAGATACCCAGAAAATCCATAATAATTAAATAGCACATACCGCTAAATAATTAATGGCTTAAATGAGAAATAAAAGCTAAAATGGAAAATATTTTAAATTAAATAAAATCAGAATGTGAAATTTTTGGACTATAGTTAAAACAATGCTTACCAAAACAATTAAACTTATTTTTTAAGAACAGAAGTAAATTCTCAAGTCACTAATTTAGTCTTCCCCCTTAAGAAACTAAACAACAGCAAATTAAATCCAAAGCATGCAAAATAGTAATAAAGATCAATGAGAAAAAAAGTAAAGATATGCATGAAATCAGATATTAGTAAGATAAATAAAATTGATAAATCTCTAGTAAAAGTGATCAAGAGAAAAAATAGAAAATAACTAGTATAAACAACAAAAGAAGAGAGGATCATATTGTTCCTTCTCATAGTGAGAAGATTAGTAATACTCCATGTATACCAATAAATTTGAAACATCAGATGAAACAACTCCTTTAAAAGAAAAAACATCATCAAAAGCTCACAGAAGTAGTCATGGGTGGCCCGAGCTTTCCCACAACAAAATCTTAACATACAGACAGCTCTACTGAAGAATTCTGTTGAATATTTGTAGAACAGTAAAAATCCTCCAGAAAACAGAGCAAACACTTTCTAGTCCATTTTATAAGACCACTATTACTCTGTACCAAACCAGCAAACAAGTACATTGCAAGAAAAGTACAAATAAACCTCATAAATACAGTTTTTTTGGAAACTCAACAAAATATTAACAAATCAAATCTATTAATATATAAAAATCCAAAAAAATAAAAATCCAACATGTGTGCATATATATATATATATATATATATATAACTTTAAATATACATGTTAAAAAATATACACATAAAGGATAATGCATTGTAACTAAATACAGCTTATACCAGAACACAAAACAAACCAACAACAATAACAACAACAACAAAAAAAACACTTAACAAAACTCAACATCTTTGAGCCTACAACTTAACAGGCATTGTGGCACACACCTTTAGTCCCAACACTAGGGAACCAGAGGCAAGTGGATCTCTCTGAGTTTTAGACCAGCCTGGTCTAAACAGCAAGTTCTATGCCAGTCAGCATAATGTGACTATGTCTTAAAAAAAAAAAAAAAAAACCTTCTTCAACCTATTAACATTACACTTAACAGTGGAGGACTTAATGTTTCAAAACAAAAAAACAAAAGCACAGGGAAGTCTACTTAACAATCTTCCTAAAATCAGGGAGGTGGGCCTTTAGGTTTGGGTTCTTATCCACCCCCCTGAGCTTCCTGACTATGAACACATGTGACCAGCCTCCTCAAACTCCAGCCACCACCACTTCCCCTTGTGATGGACTGCACCGTAACACACTAGGCATGGTGGTGCACACCTATAATCCCAGCACTTGGGAGATGAAGGCAGGAAGATGAAGAATTCAAGGTGATCTTCAGCTCCATAGCAAGGTCAAGGCCGGCCTTGCTAAATGACCTTGTTTCATAACAGCAGCAAAAGGTATATTTAATTAGAAAGGAAGAAATAGTAAACTGTTGAGAACACTAACATATGAGAATGCTTACACAGCAATCTACAAAAGGAATCTCAAAAAAACTTAAAGGGGACTAAACCTAAACTGAATTTAGTAAAGTGCTAGAATCGGAGAATAGAGAAACATGTATTTCTCTATGCATCACCAACAACAAAAAACTAAAGAAAAAACTTAAATCGTCAATTTATTGTGTGTGCATGTTTCATGTATGCATGCACATGTGTGTACAGGTGCATATGCATGTGTGTGCAGGCCAGAGATCATCACCAGATATCTTCTCAGTCATTCTCCACCTTATTTTTTTAGACAGGGTCTCTCACTGAACCCAGAGCTCACCAATTCAGCTGTCTGGCTAATCAGTGAGCTCCAGGGGTCCTTCTGCTCAGCCTCCCCAGGGCTGGGATTCTAGATGGGTTCCCCCCGGACCCAGCCCCTTACATGGGTTCTGGGGATTCTAATCAGGTCCTCATGCCTGTGCAGAAAGTAGTTTACCCATCTACCCAGATATCTCTGAAGCTATCTCCCCAGCCTCTAAAATCATACCAATTAAAATTTTTTTTATTATTTATTTATGTGTATGAATGTAATGTCTGCATGCAAGTCTGTGCACCCGTGTTGTGCAACGCCGCGGAGTTCAGAAGAGGGTCTCGGATTCCCCTGGAACTGGAGTTCTCCTGGAATTGGAGCTTCAGACGGTTCTCAGCCGCCATGTGGGTGCTGGGGATCAAACCCGGGTCCTCTGCAAGAGCGGTCGGCGCTCTTAACCGCTAGGCCATCTCTCTAGCCCAAATCATACCAATTTAAATGAGCATAAAATTATGGAATCTGGCTGGGCGTGGTGACGCACACCTTTAATCCTAGCACTTGGGAGGTAGAGGGAGGTGGATCTTTGTGAGTTCAAGGCCAGCCTGTCTATGTAGTGAGTTCCAGGACAGCCAGAGCTACAGGGAGACCCTGTCTCAAAAAGAGCCCCCCCAAAAATTATGGAATCCATACGTATAAATCTAACAAGTATATACATGATCCATATACTGCAAATTAATAAAAGATTTTCATAAATGGACTGATACAGCATATCTACAGAATGAAACACTAGTAATACTTCCCAAATTTTCTTAGATTCAATACCTAACAAAATACCAGCAAATTCTTATAGAATTGATAAACTAGCCAGGCATGGTGGCACACACCTTTAATCCTAGCACTTGGGAGGTAGAGGCAGGTGGATCTTAGTGAGTTCAAGGCCAGCCTGGTCTACAGAGGGAGTTCCAGGCCAGCTAGGGCTACAGGGAGACCCTGTCTCAAAAAGACCAAAAAAAGAAAAAAAAAATAGCCAAAATAATTCTGCTTCTGGTTTCATCTTGATGGAAATAAATGTCTTGACTGATAGCTAAAACCAAAAAAGAACAAAGTTGAAGGACTAAATTCAGGCACACTATAAAACTACAGTATTCAGGATGACTTGCCATTGGCACTAAGAGATACACAAATCAATGAACCAGAGAGTCCAGAAACAAGACTCAGACAAATGAATGTCAACAACAGCTTTTCAACAATGACAAAGAAAGGATAATGGAATCCATGTGACATGAAGTAGGGAGGGGGGGCTATGGGGGAAAGGAGCTAGCAAAAGGGGTACAGAGGACGAGGGAGGGCACTGGGAAGGAGAGCAAAAATAGAGTATGAAGACATATAGGAATGAAATGCCATAATGAAACCTATCACTTTGTAAGCTAACTTAAGCATTAATAATAATTTAAAAAAATTAGAAAAACCCAACACAAAAATGACAAAGTAATTCAATGGAGAAATAAAAGCCTTTACAGCAGAGTACAGGACAATTGTTCATTCATCTGCAGAACAATAGGCCTTGTACACCATGTAGATGGTAATTCAAAATGGGTAAATGTGAGTCAGGCAGTGCGCACCTATAATCACAGCACCTCTGTTCTCAAGGCCAGCCTCAACTAAGCAGTAGGCTCGGGGCCACCCTGATCTATATGAGACCCTGTATCAAAAATTTAAAAACAAAAATAACAACACTGGAGGTGGAGAGATGATTCAGCAGTCAAGAACACACACTGCTCTTTTTTTTTTTTTTTTTTTTATGGTCTTTTCGAGACAGGGTCTCCCTGCAGCCCCAGCTGTCCTGGAACTCACTCTGTAGACCAGGCTGGCCTTGAACTCACAAAGATCTGCCTGCCTCTGCCTCCCAAGTGCTAGGATTAAAGGCGTGTGCCACCACGCCCGGCCACACACTGCTTTTGTAGAGGACCCAGCACCCATGTCAGGTGGCTCATAACCACTTTTAACTCCAAGTCCAAAGGATCCCAGACTTTCTTCTGCCCTCCATGGTTACAGACACAGACACACACATACAAACATACAAACACACACACACACACACACAAAGCATGCACGCACACATGCACATAATTTTTAAAAATTTTAATCTTTAAATAAACTGGATAAATATAAACCTTCTATAGGAAAATTTCTAAAAAAAATGAGAGAAAATCCTAGTGTCTTTAGGTTAAGTAAGATACTTTAGGTAATACATAAAAGGCATAAAACAAAAGAAAAATTGATAGAGTTCATCAGCATTATATAAAAATTAAATTTAAAAAATAAAAATTAAATTTAAAAAATAAAAAAGGGGCCTACATAGATGGCTCAGTGGTCAAAAGCCCTCACTGCTCTTACAGAGGACCTGGGTTCACGTCCCAGCACTCACACAGACTAACAACCATCCTCAACTCTCCAGGGGATCTCATGCCTCTCTGTACCTCTGCATAACTTTAAGTGGGTTTTGAAGCTCCAAACTCTGGTCCACACATTTGTGCACCAAGTGCTTTACCTATAAGTCACTTCACTAGCCTCTATAGAAAGAATTTTTATAACTCAGTAATTAAGAATCCAAATATCCCAAGCTGGGTGTGGTGGTGCACACCTTTAATCCCAGCTGGTACTAAAGGGAGACCCTGCCTCAAAAATACCAAAAAAAAAAAAAAAAAAGAATCCAAATATCCCAGTAAAGAATAGGCCAAAGATGTGAAGAAACATTTCATTCACAAGAGAAAGAGAGTTATTACAGAACTATGAATTAAAAATCACAATGAGAGGGGCTGGAGAGAGAGCCTAGCGGTTAAGAGCACCGACTGCTCTTTCAGAGGACCTGGGTTCGATCCCCAGCACCCACATGGCGGCTAAGAACTGTCTGTAACTCCAATTCCAGGAGAATTCCAGTTCCAGGGGAATCCGAGATCCTCTTCTGACCTCCGCGGCATTGCACGACACGGGTGCACAGACCTACATGCAGACAGTACACTCATACACATACAAAAATAAATAAAATTAAAAACAAATCACAATGAGATATGACTTTACATCCATAAAACTGGCTAAAATTAAAAAGATTGCTGGGCACTGTGGCACTCATCTTTTGTTGTTGTTTTAATATTTTTATTTATTTATTTTCGTATGTGTATGAATGTACTGTCTGCATGCAGGTTTGTGCAGCCGTGTCATGCAATGCCGCAGAGGTCAGAAGAGGGTGTCGGATTCCCCTGGAACTGGAGTTAAAGACAGTTCTCAGCCACCATGTGGGTGCTGGGGATTCAACCCGAGTCCTCTGCAAGAGCAGTTGGTGCTCTTAACCGCTAGGCCATCTCTCCAGCCCCAGCATTCATCTTTAATCTCACCATATCTTTAATCCTAGGAGGCAGAGGCAGGCAGATCTCTGTAAGTTTGAGGCCAGTCTGGTCTACAGAGCAAGTTCCAGGCCAGCCAGTGCTATGTAATGGGACCATGTCTCAAACAAACAAGTGACAATTTATCAAAGCATTAACAAAAATGTGGAACAAGGCGTGGTAGCACACACCTTTAATCCCAGCACTTGGAAGGCAGAGGCAGGCAGATCTCTGTGAGTTCAAGGCCAACCTGGCCTACATAATGAGTTCCAGGACAGCTGGGGCTACAGGAAGACCCTGTCTCAAAAAGACCAGTAAATGAATGAATGAATGAATGAATGAATGAATGAATGAATGAATAAATAAATAAATAAATAAATAAATAAGGAACAAACAGAACTGTTATACATGCAAACAGGAAAGAAAACTATTACATATCCTTTGGAAAACCATTTAACACTTTCCTATGAATTCCAATACACACTTATCATAAGGCACAGCAATCATATTTCTGGGTATTTAGCCAAAAGAAATGACAGTATATATCAATACAAAGACTTATATTTAATCATTTGTAACACTTTTATTTGTTATGGTGGTGATTACTCAACTCTACATACATCTGTCAAATTCACTGAACTATATACATATTGTATTGTATTATACTCCTCCTCTCCTCTCTTCTCTTCTCCCCTCCCCTCCTCTGCTGGGGATGGAACCCAGGGCTTCAATCAAGCATGCTAGGCAAATGGTCTACCACTGAGCTATACCCAAAGCCCATATACGCTTTAAAAGGGTAAATTTTATTATATGTACATTATACTTCAACAAGCTTAATTTAAAACAAAGCATGTTGTTCTGAAGTCATTCCTCCCCAACTCTATGTGGGCTAGTCTAAATATTTCTTCCTTATACTTTCTAAATATTTTACTAAGGTGTCTATCAATCACCAATTTTCCAGGTCTGAAAATCTTATCCTCTACCTCTGGATCTGTAACTCTAAGAACAATGTCTGGTAGAAAGCACAGGACTACTCAATGAATCTGATAGACACTGGCTACTTACGATAGCCATCTTGTCTCACCTTCTTGAAAAAGCTGCAAGTTCACTTTATCTGATTTGTAGTAGTGTGCTGTTACTGGTTCAAAGACAAGTTTGGACTTTCTACAATGTTATTAAGTTTCTAGTTGTCTCAAAAAAATCTATTTTTGCTCTCTGCCATACCAGCACACTTCCTTCTATAGCCAGCTTTCTAAGAAGATTCTTCAATGCTGACTCTGAAATTAGTGCAGCTTAGACACAGAGGCAGAGAGTGTACTTCAAGATGACATCACTGAAGGAATGTGTGAGTTAGAAATCCCAGCCATCTTCACTGTGGAAAACTCCCCTACAGGCCCCAAACCACACAACAATGGGACACACCACCTTCCACGAAATACAGATAAGACACAAACAAATCCTCACTGTAACAAGCTATCCACAGACCACCAAGCACAGCAGGTGGGAAGCTGAGCAGGTGTCTGCCTCTAGTTGACTAAAGAGAAAAGAGAAAGGCCCTAAGCCCAAAGTCTCTATTTTATAAGCTTGAATTAAGCATAGCTCTAGGGCTGGAGGTGCAGCTCAGGGACAAAGCATGTGTTCCCTCTGCATGAGGCTCTGGTTACCCCACAGAAAATGTTTTTAAAAATGGCAATAAGGGGCTGGAGAGACGGCTCAGCAGTTAAGAGCACTGGCTACTCTTGCAGAAGACCTGGGTTCGGTTCCCAGCACCCACGTGGCAACTACCAACTCTGTAACTCCAGTTCCAGAGGAATCCGATGCCCTCTTCTGGCCTCTGTGGGCACTGCATGCATGTGGTGTACTTTCACAAGGGCAAAAGACTCATACATAAAAATAAAAAATGAGGGCTGGAGAGATGGCCTAGCGGTTAAGAGCGCCGACCGCTCTTGCAGAGGACCTGGGTTCGATCCCCAGCACCCACATGGCGGCTGAGAACCGTCTGAAACTCCAACTCCAGGAGAACTCCAGCTCCAGGGGAATCCGACGCCCACTTCTGACCTCCGCGGCATTGCACGACACGGGTGCACAGACTTGCATGCAGACAATACATTCGTACACATACAGAAATAAATAAAATTTATAAAAAAAAAATTTATAAAAAAAATAAAATAAAAAATGAAAAGACACCAGGTGTGGTTGTGCATGCCTTTAATCCCAGCACTCAGAAGGCAGAGGCAGGTGGATCTCTGTGAGTTCAAGGCCAGCCTGGTCTACATAGCAAGTTCCAGGCCAGCTGGGACTAAAGGGAGACCCTGTCTCAAAAAGACCAAAAAATAATAAGCAAATAAATAGGAAGAAGGAGGAGGAGGAGGAGGAGGAGGGGAAGGGGAAGGGGAAGGGGAAGCAGCAGAAGCAGCAGAAGAGGAGGAGGGGGGGAAGAGGAGGGGAGGAGGAAGGAGGAGGGGAGGAAGAGGAGGAGGAGACATTTTAAATGGCTACTACTGAATTGTTTAAAAAATTCGTGATAAACACATCACATCACCAGTGCCAAAATGGCTGTCTCTGTGGCTGACTTTGGCAGTTTATCTGCCAATGAGACCAATGGATTCATCAGTGCCCACACTCTGCATCAGCATGCCGCCCTTCATTCAGAGTGACCTGACTGAGAAGCCCTGGGACAGTGGGTATGCAGTACCAGTAAACTGGAGGGAGCGATCAGGTTTGCATAGTCTTTCACTGGAAGTTTGAACCTTTTTCACTATGACATCAGTGATGTCAGTTATGAATAGAACTATATCTTGATTTATCAAGAGTATTTTCATTTTTCAATCCATAAATGTGGAAATGAACTATGATCAGCAGAGTTAGGAACTAAGATTGAACTCTGTGGTGCAGCTTTAAGCTCTGCTTCTCTTCCTCATCCCCTAATACCTCTTCCTACTTCCTCCTCCTTTTCTTTTCTGTTCCCTACTACCCTCCCATTTTTAAAACCTGTAGACAGAGGCTACCAGCTCAAAACCAGCACAGATGTTCTGAACTGAATGGTGTGGCTTCTCTTCATGTAAATTCCTTTTGCCACAGTGGATGCAGTGGAATAACAATGTTTACAGGTACCAACCCCAATCCCTGCTCAATGTAGCAATTTTTGGTTTTATTTTCTTTATTAATAAAAGCAGGGGTAGGTTTCCTTAAACTGCACAAACATGCCAAGGATTCTTTTAAAAATAATGGAATCTTCTCTCGTGTTATTCAACTAGAGCACTTCAGTTTACAAAACATCAAGACCATCTTTATGGAAGCCAGCATGAGGAACTGTGTGCAAATTATGAAAACTTGCTTGGATCCTGTTTCAAAATTCTAGACCAGGGCTACCTTACACAGAATTGGTCATTTTACTGCCGGGAGACTTCTGTGTAATTTCATTTATTGACTAAAAATTTGGCATTTGAAGATGTGGTATTATAAGGGGCTTTGTCCACCATTGTCAAGATTGTAATGTTAAAAAATCATACTGGTCACTGATAATTTAGTTTATGTTGAGGCAATTGACTTACAGAGGCACAGTCTACAGAGCCCAGGAAGTTTCCACTCAGTGGTTTACATTTTGGGACACCTCCCGAGTTTGTAGCACTGCAGTTCAAAGTGTTAATATTTAGAGAGACTTCTAGATGTTATGCAAATGCAGAACCTTGAAGTATATTTAAGCTATTTTGTTTAGCTTGGACAGTTAGCAAGAAAAATGTGAGTTCCTATCTGAAATCAAATGGTACATTAGCACTTTTAAGTTTTAAAAAGTGATAGACATTCACATCTCAAACTCTTATTTTTATTCAAAGTGTTGTGAATAAAAAGCCATTTTCATAAACTTTGGCCATTTTTGCTCTATTAGACTTGCTTTAAGTTATAAGGTAAATCAAGCAATATATAATACAGTATTAGGATATAATAAGCTTTGCTTTCATAGTACAGTTAAAACAATTTCTTTTTGCACCGTCTTAATTAAAATTTTTGATTTTTACTAGTTGTGTTGCTTTGTAAAAAACTTAAATGTTTAATTGCATTGCTAATACCTGTAAGTGTAGGTAGCTTCAAGTAGATAGGATGTAGTGGTCTTAGTGAATGAGAGGGAGGGTATTTACTATACAAACTGTGAACTGCAATGCCATCCTTAGTTTTGGATGTGTATTCTTGTTTATCTTTGCAGCATTTTAATGAAGATTGCTTTGAAGTGTTTATGCAGTAGCACATTTACTATAAAATTTAGTTTAGCACAGAGGACAAAGGTAGTTAAATTAATAACTTAAAAATCAATCTCTAATTTATACATCTAAAGTCTAGTATTCCTGTATGCACACAGTAAATAATGGGTAGCCTGTGCTCTATGTTGCTTTCTGATATTTTTATCTAAGTTGTTAGCTTCTTATGCTGTGCTGTGCTAAACTTTGAACTTTATTTTGTTAAAAATCAATATGCTTTCTATAATTTAATAAGATACTGGGCATATTCTTCCATTGTTAGAACTTTAATTTTCACTCTGGGTTTACAGTGACTGGTCTGTATAGATAATTTATACACAGATGACTGAATGCTAACACCAGTTGCACTTAAGTGAACATGCCCATTGTCATTAGCTGATGCAGTAATATATTCAGTTTATCTATGCATTGCTGGGATCTTGATATAAGATGGAAACAGTGTTTCTTATCTAAAATTTTTATTATCAGCAAGTTGAATGGACACTTTAGTTATTTAAATAGATTTTTTGACCAAAATCCAGAAAATGATATGAGAGAAAAATAAATTCCAGCTAGTTTGATAGATTTTTAAATGCCAATCTGATTTTAGCCTCTTAGAGAGTGCTACCTAGCTGGCAACGTTTACTTTTAATTCCTTGTTAAAATGAGGCAATAATTTGCAAGAGTTTTGTATATATGTGTAAATTCTATCTTTTTAGATCTAATTCAATATTTTCTGACTACTCCTGCCATGTATAATACCATTTTTGTGCATGCTTGATGTGACATTCATAAATTGTACCACTATGACTTTATCCATGTAAAATAGCTATTTATTGAATTTTCTTTCAAAGGCTGGATTTATTGGGTTTTCTGTCTCCATTTAAACATCGTAACAGAGAATTTGTTACTGTTTATTAAAAGAATTGAGTTTGAAAGCATCTGATTTGTGATCATATGAAGCAAAAAACAATGCCTTTATTATCAAGTGGTAAGCACAATTCTTATAGCAAACTGTGATAAATTCTTTGTTGTTTTTTTCATTTGTCACATTTTTTTCATATGAACAAACCAAAAATTCATGGTGAGCAGTTGCAGTGTTTGGCTGATCCATCTTTTATGTACAGGGACTTGAGGAGGACGGTGGCTTCACTGCGAAGTATAACTGGTGCTGTGATTCTACCAATACTTTACTTTGTTAGTTGTACTTCCATCTTTTTCATGCTAGCTTCTTAAATGTTTAGTTTTCCTCTTGTCATGGTCAACTGCTGAGTTTACTTGAAAGATGTAGAATACTGTTTAAAAAATACTAAAGTCTGTACAATTAGGTCAAAGAATTGTGCAACTTTTTCCTTTTTAATTTTTAAAATTGAAGGTCATGGGGGCTGGAGAGATGGCCTGGCGGTTAAGAGCGCCAACCGCTCTTAAAGAGGACCCGGGTTTCAATCCCCAGAACCCACATGGCGGCTGAGAACCGTCTGAAGCTCCAATTCCAGAACTCCAATTCCAGGGGAATCCGAGACCCTCTTCTGACCTCCGCGGCATTGCACGACACGGGTGCACAGACTTGCATGCAGACAGTACATTCATGCACATACAAAAATAAATAAAATTAATTAATAAAAAAAAAATTGAAGGTCATAAATATTTGAGAATGCCAGACCTAATAGAGTAGTAATACTATTTAATTTAACCAAAGTCTAGTAAATATTTCAACTTTGAATGTAAACTAACAAACCCAACCACCAAGGAGATTGTTTGCCCAGAGTTTCAAAGCACATTGTCTACGAATGGAAATTGAAGTAATTTATAAAAATATTGACATTACGGGGCTGGAGAGATGGCCTAGCGGTTAAGAGCGCCGACTGCTCTTACAGAGGACCCGGGTTCGATCCCCAGCACCCACATGGTGGCCGAGAACCGTCTGAAACTCCAATTCCAGGAGAACTCCAGTTCCAGGGGAATCCGACACCCTCTTCTGACCTCCGCGGCATTGCACGACACGTGTGCACAAACTTGCATGCAGACAGTACATTCATACACATACAGAAATAAATAAAAATTAATAAAAAAAATATTGACATTACTATGTTTTTTAAAAAGTTCCTAATTTTTTCACTAAAAGGAGGGAAACAGTTTTATTGTTAAATATGGTAGATATTAATATTCCTCTTAGATGACCAGTGATTCTAATTGTCCCAGTTTGAAATAAGTACCCTGTGAGTATGAGATAAATTAGTGACAATCAGAACAAGTTTTAGTATCCAATGTTCAAGAAGAAGTTGCTATTGTTGCACTGATTTTAATATTTGTACATAAACACTGATTTTTTTTGAGCATTATTTTGTATTTATTGTACTTTAATACCTGGCATACAGTTCCAGAAATAAAAATCTGGAAATCTAAAAAAAAAAATTTGTGATAAAATATTAAAACAATGAAAAGATTAAAAATAAGAGGTAACAGAGTTTGGAGAAATGGCTCAGTGGTTATGCTTATGCAGAGGATCTGGATTTGATTCCCAGCACCCACATGGCACTCCAGCTCCAGGGTATCTGACACCTTCTTCTGCTCTCCACCAACACCACACATATGTGAAAAGCCTGCAAGAGTTGAACTCACAGAAGCAGATAGAACTGTGGTTAACCACGGCTAGGACAGAGTGAAAGGTGGATGCTGAATCAAAGAATATGAAGTTTCAGGTAAGAAGTTCCAGATGTACTATAGGGCTAGGCATGTAGCTCAATGGTAAAACTTGTGCCTCACATACACAAGGCCTTGGGTTTGATCTGAAGCACAAGAAAATAAAATAAACAATAAATGGTTAAATAAAAATTAAAGTATGGAAGGTACACCGAATGTGGTAAGTTTTCAACCTCAAACATCAGAATATACATACTGAATTATTAATAAAACACTAAGGATGTTAGAAATACCCATGACTAGCTGGGCATGGTGGCTCACACCTTTAATCCTAGCACTCGGAGACAGAGGCAGGCGGATCTCTGTGAGTTCAAGTCCAGCCTGGTCTATAGAGTGAGTTCCAGGCCAGCTGGGGCTACAGGAAGACCCTGTCTCAAAAAGACCAAAAAAAAGAAATACCCATGACTAACATCTTGGGGTTACTTTTAACAGCAGTACCACAGGTATCACAAGACAGAAATGGTATTCTCCACAGTGGAGCAGAGGTTTGCCAGGGACCACAGACATAGCACTGTGGCACAGCACAAAGAGAACCATTTTTTAAGTTGGCCAGATCTGAATCTAATCCCTAGTGCCACATCTCAAGCTCCAATTTTCCCAATAGGAAAATAAGGATAAAAGTATCAACCTTCACAAGGTTACTCTAAACACTGATGCTAATAACCTATGTGTGCCGGGCGTGGTAGCGCACACCCTTTAATCCCAGCACTCGGTAGGCAGAAGCAGGCGGATCTCTGTGAGTTCAAGGCCAGCCTGGTCTACAGAGCAAGCTCCATGTCAGCTGGGACTAAAGGGAGACGCTGTCTCAAAAAGACACACCTCCCCCCCCCAAAAAAACCTATATGTGGGGGTGGAAAATAGATTTTATTTCATATGTAATGCTGACAGGCTGCATTCTGTTAGAAGGGATATGGAGCTACTTTTGAGCTCATCCAAGACAGTGCTACAACTGATTGGAAGCAAAGGCAGCGATGGGCAGGGACATGAAACCAGCTATCTGCCACCCCTGTTCTCAAGGGATAATAAGACCCTGCTTATTCCTGGAACAACCCAACACTACTGATCAAAAGAAGAATGAGTAGGAAAAAGCATATCCTTTCTTAGACAGACAGAAGACACCATACACACACACACACTCAGACACACATATACACCTTAAACTAGCAGCTTACGATGCTTCTGGCCAAATTTCTGCAATTAATAGTCTCCTGTGTGTTCATTTTTGTTTTTTGAGACAAGCTCTTACTTTGTAGCCTAGGATAAACTGAAACTCACTATGTCTACCCCAGACTGGCCTCCAACTTGCTATAATCCTTCTGCCGCAGCCTCCCAAATGCTAGGATTGTAGGTGAGAACTACCACACCTAGCTTAGGTGTTTGTTTGTTTGTTTGTTTGTTTCCTCTAAACTCATGAGCAATAGCATAAATAATATTAGTAAACACTAATATAAGTAAATTACCATAAAAGTCTTTATTGCTTTTCTAGTTTTGCTTTCTAGCTCTGGCTGGCCTAGAACTCACTATGTCCAGGCAGGACTCCACTTATGGCCATCCTTCCATCTGAACCTACTGAGTGCTAGGCTCACAGGCATGTTCTAGTTTCTACTTATCATTTTTTGTTTTCTCTTTTTCCTTGTACTAGTTTAGTTTTCTTTTCTTTTTCATTAGTATCTAATGTAATAGAAATGTAGAGACAGAAGAATTAATAGAAAAGTTAGATGAGTTAATTTGGACATGATAACCCCTTGAAACCTCAGTCTAAACAGTACCTGCTGACCCAAGTATTTGAGCCCATCCAAGCAGACTTTCCACTCTATCAAGAGCTGACAGGTGTTCTCCTTTCCACCCCATATCTTCACCACAAAGCAAGACACAGATGTATCCAGACGGTCCGGCATTATTCCAAAATCAAGACTCCGCCATGTTGGATTCTGTGGATAGAAATTAAAACACATTTTAGGAAGCCTCTAACTTGTTTACAAGAATTGATTAGATGTTACATTACTTTGTTTTAGAAAAACTAAAAGACCTGGGGTTGGCAAGATGGCTAAGTGGGTTAGGGCACTTGCCACCAAGCCTGAGTTCAATGCTCAGAATCCACATGGGAGAAGGAGGAACCAACTTAGAGAAGCTGTTCTCCAAACACACACCTGGCACCCTAGAGCCCTGTATAATCATAGAATAAAAATACAATAAATCAATAAAAATTTAAAGGCCCTATAAAGAGATTAAATTGCAAACTTAGGGGAACATAGAAGACCCTCGAATTAACAGAAAAATGGTGGTAATGATACTTCTGAATGCATCTGTTTACTTAGAAGCACATGTACCCTTTTTTTTTTTTTTTTTTTTTTTTGTCTTTTTCGAGACAGGGCCTCCCTGTAGTCCCAGCTGGTCTGGAACTCGCTCTGTAGACCAGGCTGGCCTTGAACCCACAAAGATCTGCCTGCCTCTGCCTCCCGAGTGCTAGGATTAAAGGCATGTGCCACCACGCCCAGCTTACATATACCCATTTTATTATTCAACATAATACATGATTATTAAAAGCCAACATATAGAGACCCACATCTGGTCAATACATAGAGAATGACACTACAGAGTGCCATGGAACAGCTGTATCACACACACACACATACACACATACACACACAGGCTCAGAAGGAGAAGAAAAACTGTTAATGGCAAGAGGTAGTGAGCATTTGCACATGAACTCACAATGGCTGGACTGCTGCCACTAGACTAAGCCAGCTAGCTCCCAGCATGGCTGGGAGGGGCTCATGGAGTTCTACCCTTAGTTGAGGAGCTATTGGCAACTGAGGTGGGGAGAGAGAGTCTATTCTCTTCAGGAATTCAGCCCCAGAGAGGCCATGGCTCCAAAGGATGGTCCTACACTTGTATACATACAGGCTGTACAATGGGGAAGGGAAAGGGAAAGGGAAAGGGAAAGGGAAAGGGAAAGGGAAAGGGAAGGAGAAGGGGAAAGGGAAGGGAAGGGAAAGGGAAGGGGAAGAAGGAAGGGGAAGAAGAGAGAGGAAGAAGAAGAGGAAGGGGAAGGAAGGAAGGAAGGTTGGTTGGTGAGGGGATAGGGAGGAAGAAGTAGAGGGGAGGTAATGAGGGGTTGACTTGATCAAAATGCATCATATACATGTATGAAGTTCTCAGACCAAAAGAGAGAGAGAGAGAGAGAGAGAGAGAGAGAGACCAGCAAATAAACACCTCCAAGATTCTCCAATTTAAATCTCTATTTACAACAATTGTATCATGGGGTGTAGCTCAATGGCAGACTGCTTCCCTAGCAAGTGCAAGACCCTAGGTTCAAACCCTAGTACTACATAAACAAACAAAAAATATTATTTCACAAAAAGTTTGTTAACAGAATTATACAAAAGGTTACATAGCAGCACAGAAGCAATCAAGTCTGAAGAAGCAGAGAAGGCATGAGAGGCTGTGGGCTGTGGAGGCTGTGGGCTGTGGAGGCTGTGGGCTGTGTGAAGGCTGTGGGCTGTGGAGGCTGTGGACTATGTGAAGGCTGTAGGCTGTGTGGAGGCTGTGGGTTGTGTGGAGGCTGTGGACTGTGGAGGCTGTGGGCTGTGGAGGATGTGGGCTGTGGAGGCTGTGGACTATGTGAAGGCTGTGGGCTGTGTGGAGGCTGTGGGTTGTGTGGAGGCTGTGGGCTGTGGAGGCTGTGGGCTGTGTGAAGGCTGTGGGCTGTGGAGGCTGTGGACTATGTGAAGGCTGTAGGCTGTGTGGAGGCTGTGGGTTGTGTGGAGGCTGTGGACTGTGGAGGCTGTGGGCTGTGGAGGATGTGGGCTGTGGAGGATGTGGGCTGTGGAGGATGTGGGCTGTGGAGAATGTGGACTATGTGAAGGCTGTAGGCTGTGTGGAGGCTGTGGGTTGTGTGGAGGCTGTGGGGTGTGGAGGCTGTGGGCTGTGGAGGATGTGGGCTATGGAGGCTGTGGACTATGTGGACGCTGTGGACTGTGTGGAGGCTGTGGACTGTGGAGGCTGTGGGGTGTGGAGGCTGTGGGATGTGGAGGCTGTGGACTGTGTGGAGGCTGCGGGGTGTGGAGGCTGTGGACTGTGTGGAGTCTTGGCTTTGAAAGTGCAAGTAGAGGGGCTGGAGAGATGGCCTAGCGGTTAAGAGCACCGACCGCTCTTACAGAGGACCCGGGTTTGATCCCCAGCACCCACATGGCGGCCGAGAACCGTCTGAAACTCCAATTCCAGGAGAACTCCAGTTCCAGGCGAATCCGACACCCTCTTCTGACCTCCGTGGCATTGTACGACATGGGTGCACAGACTTGCATGCAGACAGTACATTCATACACATACAGAAATAAACAAAAAAAATTAAAAATAAAAAAAAATTAAAAAAAAGAAAGTGCAAGTAGAACTTCAGATTAAAATAAAGAATTCTAAGCAAAAAGAGTATGACACAGCAGGACTCAGAGGTGTGAAACAGCAAAGTGTGAGCAGGGAATTAGAAACAAGTACTGTCAGGAGCAAGCAGCGAGCCCCAGCCGGAGCTGGAGGAGGAGGCTTAAGAATCCTGCAGCCCCAGGCTGCTAGATGAGGTGTTTTCTGCCCTTCTATGCTTATCTGACTTCCCCTAGCACCTTTCACTTCATGAAAGTCTTATGAAGTGATGCTGTTTCTATTTTTGTAACTAAAGATTCTGGGACAAGATGGATGTGGAGTTCAGCAATGTAGCCTAATTATGGCTCTTTCTACAGCAATGCCTCTCAGCTCTTCAAGGATAAATGCCAAAGCTGACTGTTTCTTTCTGCCATTCCGAAAGCCCGTGGTCTGTCTCACAGATGGCTGCTCATTGCAATTCACCAGCATTCCTAGTGATCACTCCCCTGTCTGCAGAGCTTAGCGGTCAGCCAGTGAGTGATTGGTCAAACTGTTCAAATGTCTCAAGCCAGTAACTTCTGCAATGGGTTAGTGATACACACTAAGATTAAGGGACTGGACATGACAGTAAAGACCATTACTACAAGACTAAAGCATGCATCACAGACTAGCCAAGACGGAATTGGTCTCCACGGGTTGACTCAGCTCATCTAGGAGCAGGAGTTCTGAGCCAACCTCTAATTCGGGCACTCAAGGCTGAGCCCCCTCCTTCTGGGTATCTATCATACCAACCTCACAGCAGCAACTGGTTGTGTGCCACTTACTCTGAGCATTGTACTTGGTTTAACGAGAACAACAGCACAAGTGAGAAAGACAAATGAAACAGAGAGATGCCATAGGACAGCTTCTGACAAGTATTCTAAAAATGTTACAACTGAAAAGCGACCAGGACCCTTCTGAGAAAGCCAACTCTGCCCCCAGCTGTCTGCCCCCAGCTGTCTGCCCCCAGCTGCTCTTCCTGGCTAACGCCCCTCTGACCACTAGATTGCAGTTGGAGCATTTCTCTCTCAGCAGCCTTCCCTGCTGGCCCCATAACTGCCAGCTCGAAGGCCAGACCCTCTATAAGGCTGGGTTATTCCTGAAACTGTTTTCCCAATGTCTGCACCCTGGAGACACATCAAGTATCCAAATATTTTGTTGCTGAGCAAACAAAGAACAAGAAAGTACATTCTACTGCAGGTTCTCCACTAAAAGAAGACCTAATCTGAGGTCAAAAATATCAAAGTTGAAGCCAAGACTAGACAACATAGCTTAAGATTCCTTTGGAAAAAGTGATTCACTTTCTCATCTAATATGAATCATGTTTTATAAAAGAGAATAAAAAGCACTTTGCTCACTTTTACTACTGGCATAATTATTTCAAGAAAAGAAGAACACCGTGAGTGACATATCTCAGTGTCTTTGGGGATGACTGTCCTGCACTGTGCTCCCACAGAGACCGCATGCGTGGTTAACTTCCTTAAGGTGCCTGCCATAATACCATGATTCCCTTGTCGGTCTCCCTTCCTCAAAGGCAGAGGTTCCTACCAGTGCATTTAACCTCCGTAGCACCTGGACTCCTTCCTGCTACAGACATCTGGTGTGCCAGGTACCAATGTGAGTACACACTTATACCAAGTCTTCACAAAACTCCAGAATCCTGGAAAGTAGGAAGCATTATCCTAGTTTTTCAGAGGCTGATACTAAGAAACATTAAGGAGCTTGGCTGCACTACGGGTGGTTATATCTGCAGCTGAGAGTCAAAGTTTATAGCTGATTCCAAAGACAGAAAAGCATTAGATTTACTCTTTTTCATCATTGGAATAGAGTTTCACATGGCCTGGACTGGCCTTAAATTCACTATGCAGCCAAAGATGACCCTGAACTTGTGATCCTCCTGCCTCTCCCTCCCAAGTCCTGGGACTACAGGTGTTTGCCCAGTTTTATGCAGTGCTAGGGATTAAACTCACACATCCAGCACATTAAGCAAGCTGTCTACCAACTGAGTTTAAGTGCATCTCCAGCACTAAAGAGCTTTTCTATAGGACATAGACACTGCCGGAGACCATTTATGGTAAGAGTTATTGGGCTTTATACTGAAGCCAATGAGTAAGAGTTTAGTATGATAAAGTTCCTCACAAAAACCCTGATACCTTGAGAAAAAAGTTAAGTAATTTTCCCTTATGAAAGCAAAGGGGGCTGGAGAGATGGCCTAGCGGTTAACAGCACCGACTGTTCTTGCAGAGGACCCGGGTTCGATCCCCAGCACCCACATGGTGGCTGAGAACTGTCTGTAACTCCAGTTCCAGGGGAATCCGACACCCTCTTCTGACCTCCGCGGCATTGCACGACACGGGTGCACAAACCTACATGCAGACAGTACATTCATACAAATAAATAAATAAATAAATAAATAAATAAATAAATAAATAAGAAAGTAACTTGAGCCGGGTGTGGTGGTGCACACCTTTAATCCTAGCCCTTCGGAGGCAGAGGCAGGCGGATCTTTGTGAGTTCAAGGCCAGCCTGGTCTACAGAGTGAGTTCCAGGGAGACCCTGTCTTGAAAAGACCAAAAAAAAAAA
>VZQC01015208.1:1060403-1091059 GCA_009823505.1 Rhizomys pruinosus | reverse complement strand
AGGAGGGGGGGGGAGGAGGAGGAGGAGGAGGAGGAGAAAAAGGCATAAAAAAGGAACAGCTTCATAATTATCAAGTTAAGAGCAAATATATGTCAAGAACGTAAAGATTCAAGTCAAGCGTGAAGTCGCGTGCCTGCAATCCAGCACTCACGAGGCAGAAGCAAGACTGAGTTTGAGATCCTGTTTCGAATTAATTAATTAGCCAATTCATTAACTAAAAGACTCAAATCCTTGCATTAAGTCTGTTTGTGCTTAACTTGACATTAACTGGCATGTTTCTCTAGAACAGATACTTGAGTAAGATGAGAATATCTAAATGGCCAGTAAACTCTTGGAAAAGCATTCAACCACAAGAGTATGAGGAACACACAGTGGCCACAATCCACCAGGATGACTACAACTGAAAAGACGCATTTGAGCAAGGCTATGGAGCAACTGAAATCTCACACTGTCAGAAGGAAATGTAACTGCTACAAAGACCTTTGAACTATTTCGCAAATATCTACCACAACTAAACACAACCACAAAACCTACAGCCCTCAAATGACATCATCTGAAAGGGAGGCTAGTTAACTATGTGAAGATCACATCTCAGCAGAACATGTGCTCAAAAATATAAAACAGCATAATTTCAAATTCTCCCTAACTGGGAAATAAAGGGTTAGAGTGAAAAGGGGAAGACTGAGCAAATGCACATGAAGGACTGCTCACATGGCGGGAAGCTGCTGTGGACAAGGGTGGATTAAAAATCTTTAAACATACCATTGTGCACTAAACAGACAGTATTTGGAGGAGAGAACAGGTTTCTGATGGATTTGTTGTTGTTGTTTCCCTGTGGTTAAAGACATGATGACCTGGGCTTCCTTTCTAAGCTGATCAGTCTTCTCCTCACAGACCTCCCTTTATATATTTACAAACAGTAACCAGTCAATGAGGAATAATTCCTAAGTTGGTGCATTCAGACACAGCCTGCCACATATTCAAAGACTTTACTGCCCAATATTTTCACTATCTAGATCCACATCATTTTTTAATTTATACTTAACATATACCTGCAGCCCAGTTTCTAGCAGGAAGAGACTGCTCAAGTACTAACAACGTCTAGGGATCTAGTCCATACCCACTAAACATCAGGATATTTTTAGCTTTGAAAAAGTTTACTGCCTACTGATTACCCACTGGAGGACCTAAGACTACTACTTGTTATTACAATTTAAAATCACTACTTATTAAAATTATTCAATTCCAGCCAGGCATGGTAGCACATGCCTTTAATCCCAGTACTTGAGAAACTAAATTAATCTCTGTTAGATTGAGGCCATCCTGGTATACACAGTAACTTCTGTGGCAGTTAGGGCTACAGAGAGACAGTGTCTCAAAAAACAACCCAAAAAAATTTTTTTTCATTTCTGTAACACCGTTTGATAATAAATATACAGATATATAGTCACAAAAATGTAACTAAGAATTCATAAAAATGGTTCCAATTTTTAAAACAAAATATCTCATTAGAATTTCATTCTGATTTTATAAATAGAAGCCAGTAAACTCTTTCCCCAGTCTTATTCACCGCTGCTCAAACTTTACAACTCAATGTAGGGATGTCTTACTGCTAGAAGAAATCTTTCCTAACCCCTCCCTCTACCCTGAGAAAGATCACACCTCTCCACCCTAAGAAGGATCCCACCCCCCCCACCCTTAGAAGGATCCCAACCCCCCACCACCCTGAGAGGGATCCCACCCCCCTCCACCCTGAGAGGGATCCACTCCCTCTCCACTCTGAGAAGGATCCCACCCCTCCCTCCACCCTGAGAAGGATCCCATCCCCCCTCCACCCTGAGAGGGATCCCAGCCCTCCTTCCACCCTTAGAGGGATCCAGCCCTCCCTCTACCCTGAGAGGGATCCGCACATAGACTTTTTCAGAGCCCTGTTGTGGCTGCATATTATAACTATGTGCTGATTTATCTTAGTCTCCCTCCAAACTATGGAGCCAGAAGAGGTTGGAAAATGTTGAAAATGATGCAGTTCAATGCAGGGTAACACAGTTTGACATAACACAAGCACAGAGACAGATTAAATGTTAATTCATTCAGCCACAATTCAACTGAAACATCTATGACTTGAGACTCCTTCAGGCTAATAATTCATAAAAAAGTATCCTTTTCCCCAAACTGAAAAACAACTCAGTCACAATTCTGATTATTGTTCTGGTAAACTCCACCTCATATTTTTTCTAAAAATACATGTTCTAAGCTTTGTTGGCACAATGATAAGTCTCAGTGACCTCTAGGTGAACACTGAGTTAAAGGAAGTGTGATATAAAGGAGGCTGGTTTCAGAGCCTGCCTCTAGAACATCAGTTTTACCAGTCACAGCTGTGACCTACATCAAGCTCCCCAGCCTGTTTCCCCTCTGCAGAACAGGAATATCTTTTACCTTGAAGCACTAGCAGGATGAGAAATAATGCATACAACACATCTAATATGCTACTTAGACTAAGGATGGGCAAGTATACATTGGTACCTCTACTAAAGAAACACATGCAGAAAAGTTCAAAACACAAATTGATGAATATACAGAATCAACTTTAGAGGCTCTAGCCTCTTCCATTATTACCACACAATCATTTTAGTTATTACTAACACCAATAACCTTTCAATCATATTAAGTATCTAACCACCACTTGAACCAAAAAAAAGTAAATAACAAAAATAATTATTTCCAGGGTATGCCTAGCTGAAGTCAAAGACAATTACCAAAGCTGAACAATCGTCATTAATATTACCTACTGTGGTGGTTTGAATGAGAATGTACCCCATAGGCTTGAAGTATTCAGACATTTTGTCCCCAGTTGGTGGTGCTGTTTTGGGAGATATTAGAAGATGTGGCCATGCTGGAGGAAGTACGTCACTGGGGACGGGCTTAGAGAATGCAATAAGCCTTGTGCTCTCTTGGCTACCTGTGCTCATTGAAAGACATGACCTCAGCTTTCTGCTCTAGCCCCTGCCACCATGCTTCCCAGCCACAATGGACTCTAATTCCCTGGAACCATCAATCATAAGCTCAAATAAACTCTTCCTTTTATAAGTTCCCTTCCTCACAGTGGTTTTATCACAGCAACAGAAAAGTGAGTAATACACCTACCAAAGGATACAAGAAGAAATCAGGTTTCAGCCCCTCCCGTCGGCTTTGCTTCTTCTGAGCGAGGTCTTCCCAGACCTCTCACCTTCGCTCCCCACGCAGGTTGAGAGGTGTGCAGCGCCATGTCCAACTTCTACCAAACCTTTCAAAGGTACATTATTCTAATTTCTTATAGACTTTTCACACAAAACATTCTTTTAAAGAATAAAGGCAAAAAAGCAGGTCAACTGTCCTCTCCAAACGTTCCCAAGTCTGCACAGCTTGTAAAGCTATCTCTTCCAAAACCCCATGCATTCTGGCCCTTGACCAGGTCCACCTCTCCAGGCCACTTCCTCTGCTGTCCTCAATGACCTGTCCCCATGTCTCTGTCACACCTGCCCAGCAAAACCGCACCACTCCTGCTCACTCCACTGCAAGTTTGTAGCCATTTTTTTTAAACCCCAACTTGTCGTTGCACTTTCCTGTTTCTTTCCCTACACAGTCTTCCCCCAAAGAGATACATGGCTAGTGTCATCCTCAGGCACCTAGTCAATGCTTTCTTCAGTGTACTCATTCAGCCAGAGGGTGCCTTAAGCCTTCCCATGCTCCATTATCTCACTATCATCTCAAATGCTTGCTCATCGTCGTCAGTTCTAAAATGTCATTTTCTTCATATCATGCCCATAATCTCAGCACTTGAGAGGCTAAGGTCAGTGGATTGCTGTGCATTCCTGTGCTAAAAAAAGAAGGCTAACCTGAGGTACAAAGTAAGGGAAAGAAATGCAAAGAAGTGAGGAAGGGAGAGGAAAAAGGGAGAGGGAGGAAAAAGGGAACAGGAAGGGAGTAAAGAGGGGAGAGAGGGAAGGACAGAGGGAAGGGAAGAGGAGAAAGGGAAAAAAACAGACCAGAGGGAGAGAAAGAGGGAAGACAGGGAAGGGGAGGAAGAGGAGGAAGAGAAAGGAAAGACAGGAGAGAGGGAGCGGAGGAAGGGGAGAATCAGTAAGGTCTTAAAATGTTCTGCCACCAGGTGGCAGTCTTCAGGAATCCCTGTGTCTACAAGCACACCTTTAAAATTAGCTATACTTGTTATCAATTCTCTTCAGTTAGCCACACTATTGGTATTAGACTGCTTAAGCTTAAATTATCTACCATATCTGAAACAACAACAACAACAAAATTTTGTATATTTCTATCAACTATGTATTTATTTATTATTTATTTAGGGGGGTCATTTTTGAGACAGGGTCTCCCTATAGCCCCAGCTAGCCTGGAACTCACTATGCAGACCAGGCTGGACTTGAATCACAGAGATCCACCTGCCTCTACTTTTTGAGTGCTGGGATTAAAGGCATGCACCACCACACCCAGCAACAATTTACTTTTTTTAAAACTAGTGTTCACAACAATGTAATGCAGTCCAAGTATAAATATAACAATTATTTTGTAAAACAGATTTTAGCTAATCATATGTATACTGCAGGAATTCCACTCCTTTGCACAAACCCCACAGAAATGCATGCAGACACTCACCAAAAGACACATGGGAATAGTAGGAAGAGTGTTTACAGCAGCACTATTCATGTTGGCTCAAGCTCAGAACCAAGTACTCAACCACAGAGAAAAAAATGGACTACCAATCATATGCACTCAGTGGAATACTATATACATAAGCCAAACACACCACACAGTATCAACTGATCTTGGTAACTTAAGTTGATATTCAGAAAGCAGCCCACTAGAGTACTTACAACATTTAATTCATATAAAACTCAAAAACAGGTAAAAGTATCAAGACTACTGTGTGGGCCCTGTTTTGTTTTATTTAGAATATGTTTTCTTAGTGAACATAAAATAATGGTAAGCCTTTTTTTTTTTTTTTACAACTGCTTAGATTTGGAAACACACACGCTTTCTTTTTTTTAAATTTTATTTATTTTTGTATGTGTATGAATGTACTGTCTGCATGCAGGTTTGTGCACCCGTGTCGTACAATGCTGCGGAGATCAGAAGAGGGTGTCAGATTCCCCTGGAACTGGAGTTCTCCTGGAATTGGAGTTACAGACGGTTCTTTTTTTTTTTTTTTTTTTCTGTATGTGTATGAATGTACTGTCTGCATGCAAGTTTGTGCACCCGTGTCGTGCATAGACGGTTCTTAGCCACCATGTGGGTGCTGGGGATCGAACCTGGGTCCTCTGCAAGAGCAGTCAGTGCTCTTAACGCTAGGCTATCTCTCCAGCCCACACTTACTTTCTTATTTGTTTGCCAAGTACCAGCAAAGCATAATAGAAAGACTGGAAACTGTAAAGATAAAGCACATAGGGTCCTTGCTTGTGTGAAGTTTATCACATAGGAAGGAACTAAGGGAAAGACCCAACTATTATACTGATTTAGAATGGCACTAGTGCTATGAGAATAAAGTACAAAGTATTTTTTATTTTATTTATTTATATGTACAGAGTGTTTTGCCTATATGTTTATTAGTGTACCATGTGCATGTAACACCCACAGAGGCCAGAACAGGGAGTCAGATCTCCTGGAACTGGAGTTATCAATGGTTGTCAGCAGCCATGTGTGTGCTGAGAACCAAACCCAGGTCCTCAAGGGCAGCCAGTGCTCCCAACTGTTGAACCATCTCCCCAGCTTCACGACATATTTTTTTTTAATTTTATTTATTTTTCTATGTGTATGAATGTACTGTCTGCATGTAGGTTTGTGCACCCTTGTCATGAAATGCTGTGGAGGTCAGAAGAGGGTGTCGAAATTCCCCTGGAACTGGAGTTAAAGACGGTTCTCAGCCGCCATATGGGTGCTGGGGGTCGAACCCCGGTCCTCTGCAAGAGCAGTCAGTGCTCTTAACTGCTAGGCCATCTCTCCAGCCCCCCACAACATATTTTTTAAAAGAAAAAGAGAAATGTCCTTCTGCTAATGATTATAAGGAAGCCTTTTCAGAATCGTCCTGACCTAGTGCTGCATCTAATGTAATCTAATGCAAGTAAAATTTAAATTTCAGCTCCACAGCATGCCTTAATGGCCCCGTGTGACTAGTGGCTACTACACAGAACATCACCATCACTGCAGAGGGTTTTTATCAGGCAGCTAATCTAGAGGAGGCAAGAGTTACAAGGGCCACAGATATTGTTTAATCTCTGTTTAATACTGAGTCAATTAATCTACGTCTCCTTTGACATCAGCAAGGCAAAACCAACCCATACTGGACTGATGACCAACCTTAAACATAGACCTAAAGGAAAGTCTACATTTTAAAGTTAAATGAGCAAAAAGCAAGCTGGTAAGATCATCAGGGACGAACTTGGTTCACTCGAGGGGAGAATTTACCAGTCTTAGCTAAAATACTTTAAACCTTACCTAATCCTTTAACACCAATTGAGGATTGAGGTTTCAGAATATAATAGAAGCCAGTCGACAAATACATTTACAGAAGAATTTATTTATTTATTTATTTATTTATTTATTTATTTATTTATTTAGTATTTTTGAGACAGGGACTCCCTTTAGTCCCAGCTGGCCTGGAACTCACTCTGTAGACCAGGCTGGCCTGGAACTCACTGAGATCCACCTGCCTCTGCCTCCCAAGTAAGAATTAATTTATTTAATACTTACTGAGTCCTTCCCCCCACCTCCTGTTTGTGAGACAGGGTCTCCCTGTAGCCCCAGCTGGCCTGGAACTCACTCTGAAGACCAGGCTGGCCTTGAACTCACAGAGATCCATTCACCTGTCTCTGCCTCCCTAGTGCTGGGATTGAAGGCATGCACCACCACACGTGGCTTACTGAGCACCTTTTATATGCCAAGTATAATGGTAGCCAGTGGGGATCAAAGCATTTTAAACTACTAACTCTGTTCAGCATATATCATAATAGAGGAAGATTTGCAAAATCTTAAGAAACCAAACAATTTTGCTGTGAACCTGACAGTTGGTATTGAGACTATAAGCTTTTTTTTATTTATTTTTTTTTTAAGTTTTTTTTACCTTGTTTGTTTTGAGTTTTATTTATTTGTTTTTTTTGGTTTTTTTTGTATTTTTAAGGCAAGGTCTCCCTTTTAGTACCAGCTGTCCTGGAGCTCACTCTGTAGACCAGTGACCAGTCTGGCCTTGAACTCACAGAGATCCACCCATCTCTACCTCCTGAGTGCTGGGATTAAAGGCGCACGCCACCACGTCCGGCCTGTATTGAGACTATAAGAAAGGAGCTAAAAACTAGGTGTGCCTGGCATATTCTGGGGGTGCTGACCTCTACAATGCCCAATGTCCATTAATAAGAACCAATGACAATGACTCACAAAAAGCTAAGAAAGAAAAGTTCCTTCAAAAGGAAAATAACAAATGAACTGATGAAAAAAAAAAAAAAAGTAAAGATATAAAAGCTCAATGGACCAGTGCTTGGCCAGCATATGTAAGGCCAGGGCTGGCTTCAATCCCCAGTACTGATGGAGGTTTGGGAGGTAGAGTAGTATTCTTGCTAAATATATAATCTCAAAGAATACCCTTAGAAGGAAATAAGAAATCAGTATTCATTTAGCAATTTCACAGCAGAGGGAGATCAAGGGGAACTAAGAGGACAAGGCCTTGCAGGTGGACGGTTTCAGTGGTAGTGAACTACAATGCAAGCAAATGATGTAAGTGGTACATGGTGCAAACAACTGCCATAGGTTACAAACTGTGAGGTGAAAGGGACTTAGCGTCTTCTAGTTTAATTCTTTCCTTTGTCTTAAGTCTACCCTCCAGGTGCCTTTGAGACAGATTTTAGTCTGTGTGTACTTGGAGTGAAGGTATCACACACAACACAACAGTTTCAAAGAAGCTGAAGGAGCCAAATGGAGTTGTAAAGAAGAGTTAGCTTTCAGAGAGATGTCTAGAAACGCAGACAGGGAAGTCATGTGAATATCAAGTAAATGCAATGCTAATCATGCAGAATACACTAGCAGAGTACCAGTGTGGCAAGAGACCCAATATGACACACATCTGAATGAGAAAACAATGGGATGTTGCAAAAGCCAACTCCATCTACAAAAATGCCTGGCCATGGGAGAGGAGGAGGAACAAGTCAAGGCAAAACTCTACTCATTCTAGCACTTTAGCACCCCCCAGCTCTCAAGAGAACTACAAGAATACTTGTTTCCACCTGAATCAGGACTAGAGCAGAACTCATCTGTCTTTACTCTGTAGCAATTCTCTGTCAGGCATGGTATCAGGCTTTTTTTTTTTTTAAATTCTTGACAGCAGGTTCTCATTATGTAGCTCAGGCTGACAAGGAACCAGCAATCCTCCTGTGAGGCTGGGATGACAGCCACCATACACAGCTGCTGTACAGCATTTTCATTATGTATCATTTAACATATGTAGAGCGTTACTAATAATTGAACCTTCCAGAGATGGGCTCAAAGATTCTGCCTGCCCTAGAATGCCAGGCTATTATAGTTTATAGAGATGTTTGGAAGACAGCCTGTGGAGCAGAGGGAGGCTTGAAGACTGAGGACTAGACGAGGGTTCTAGTCCTGACGCTGTGTGCCTCTTCCTGGGTATCCATTTCTTAAAGTATGTCCCATCTCCCCAACAGGCTGTTTTAAGGGTCAAACTGGAGCAACATCAGTAAAAAGATTTGTAAATGCAACATGTCACTGGCAGCCATTGTTTTTTATTACCAGTCAATAAGCGTCTATATTATTCCAGTCTCTAGAGATACAGTGTGAAAAGACAGTAAGGTCCCTGCCCTCATCGAAAGGTTACAAATAAATAATAACAGCAGCAGCAGCAGCAGCAGCAGCAGCAGCAGCAGCAGCAGCAGGAAATGCTCTAAAGGAAACAGTAAACAAATAGGAGATGAGAGAATGGCTACGGAAGGCCTTGCCCCCAGAACATCTCTAGCTGAGATGACAGACCTCAGCCAAGCAAAGAGCTGGGATGGAACTGCCCACAGAAAAGGAACCAAACAAGGTCACAAGTCTGAAGCTGAAAAGATGAGGCATGCCTGAATTCACACAACAGGAGTAGAAGACAAGTGTGTAAAAGGTCAGAGGTCAAAGGCAGTAGTCTTAAACATCTAAAAAGGATATTCTCATTACCAAAAAAGTGTTATTTTCAACACAGCCTAATAAATTGAACCATTTATGTAAATATCCCATGTATATGTTATCAAAAGCAGGGGGTGCCAACTAGAGAGCTGGCTTGGCAGTTAAGAGCATGTACTGCTTTTGCAGAAAACCTGGGTTTCATTCCCAGCACACATATCTGGCAACTCATAACTGCCTGTAACTCTAGCTCAAGGGGGGATCCAATGCCTCTGGCTTCTGTGGGCATCTGGACTAACATGCACATACATACCTATACACAGAAACAACCACACATAATATTAAAAAATAAATCTTTTTTTAAATTTATTTATTTCTGTATGTGTATGAATGTACTGTCTGCATGCAAGTCTGTGCACCCGTGTCGTGCAATGCCACAGAGGTCAGAAGAGGGTGTCAGATTCCCCTGGAACTGGAGTTCTCCTGGAATCGGAGTTTCAGACGGTTCTCGGCAGCCATGTGGGTGCTGGGGATCGAACCCGGGTCCTCTGTAAGAGCGGTTGGCACTCTTAACCGCTAGGCCATCTCTCCAGCCCCAATAAATCTTTTTTTTAAGATGCCTCAATCCCTTCTCCCCCCTCCCTCCCTCTTCCTCCCTTTTCCCCTCCCTCCCTCTCTCTCTCTCTTTCTCTCTCTCTCTCTCTCTCTCTCTCTCTCTCTCTCTTCCTCTGTCCCTCTCTTCCTCCCTCCCTCTCTCCATGTGTTTTCAGGCCTAGATGGACACTTCCAACTTTCTAACTAAAACAAAGCTATTGACAAGAAATGAGGTCTCCATGCAAAGGTCCTACATAAACTTTTTTTTTTTTTTTNGCAAACAAATAAACAAAGGGGAAAAACAACAGCAACTACAAAATACACATTCCAAAATACACAACAGTAAAACAACAATTTGGGAAAAGCTCAAAATAAATCCCCACAGAACTCAACCACTCCTATAGGAGATCGCAACGAGATCTCCCTGGAAGGGAACCAAGGTACTGACCTTAGAAGAACAATTGTAGACATATTCAAAGACTATAAAGAACAAATCAGAGAACTAAAGGGAGAGAATGAAAAACTCATGAAGGAACTAGAAGGAAAGAACGATAAACTCTGGGAAGAACTAAAAGGAGAGAGTGATAAACTCAGAAAAGAATGAGAGGAAGAGAAATACAAACTCTGAAAAGAGCTAGAGGAAGAGAAATACAAATTCCGAAAAGAACGAGAGGGAGAGAATGACAAACTCCAGAAGGAAGTGGAAACTTTGAAAAGATCTCAGGCGGAAAGGAAAAAAGAAACTGACCAGCAAAGCAAGGAGCTACAAGAAAAGAATGAAAATCTCCAAAAGGATGTGGAAATACTGAAGAAATCACAGGATGAAACAAAAAAAGGAAATTGAACATTCATCCAATCAGCAGAAAAGGATGGGAAAAAGCCTTAGAAGCAGAATGGAAAAAGCAGAAAAAAAAATATATCAGGGCTACAGGATAACACAGTGCAGCTAGAAACCTGAAGTAAAGATTATGAAAAATTAAAAAAAAAAAAAACACAAGAGTCAGGCTGGAGCAATGGCTTAGTGGTTAAGAGTACTGACTGCTCTTGCAGAGGACCCGGATTCGATCCCCAGTGCCCACATGGCAGCCAAGAACCTTCTGAAACTCCAATTCAGGAGAACTCCAATTCCAGGGGAATCCGACACCCTCTTCTGACCTCCGCGGCATTGCACGACACGGGTGCACAAACCTGCATGCAGACAGTACATTCATACACATACAGAAATAAATAAAATTTAAAAAAAAATAAATAAAAAAAATAAAGGGGGAAAACATCAGTGAAGCAGGTTATAAGTTTTTCAAACTTAATTTTATAATTGGTACTGGTCTCCTTTTATAACACATTATAATTTGAGCCCTTAAAAACTCAAATTTTCTTATTCTTTTTGATTTCCACTTTTTTCTTTTTCTTCTTTTCATGTGTACATGCCTGTGTACATGAATATACACATGCATACCTGCTTGCCTCTGTGTGTGTTGTGTGCATGCATGCCTTTGTACGTGCATGCGTACATGCGTGCGTGTGTTTATGTGTGTGTGTAAGACTGGGTTTGGTGTCAAGAGTCTTCTTCCACCTTATTCTTTTGAGGTGGGGTCTCTCAACCAAACCAGAGCCTGTCAATATTCAAACTCTAGTCCTCATGTTTGGGCAGCAAGCACTTTAACCTCTGAGTCGCCTCCCTACTTCCCATTTCTACTCTCTATAAGTGATCTATCTATTCTGGGTTTTTTTCAAATATCTCTAAAGGGATTCCCTCAAGCCCTGTGGGATGAATACTGATCTAGCAACCAAGTTACCTAAGCTTTACTTCTACCTGTCACTAACATTCTCTTCAACTTCAAGCTCATTTCTTCACTAGATAACTGAGAATTTGCATAAGTAAAGTTCTGTAAGCATTAAAATTCCATAACTCTAAAAAGCCTCATATATGTTAGTAAATGTTACAAAACCCCAAAACAAAATAAGAATATGCTAGAGGTTCTAACAGACATTCCCAGCAATCCTCCAGCATTCCACTGCCAACTACCCAAGTTACCTGCACACTCCTATCACCACAGAGCCTAGAGGATGCCTGAGACCTCCTCCTGCTCTGGTCACAGCAGAGCCTAGAGGATGCCTGCGGCCTCCTGCTCTTACAGGCTATTTCCCAAGCGTGATATGCATACTACCATTAGGTCTTGAGAGGATCTGGGGTGACACAGAGACTTTTTCTCTGCTAAATTGAAATGCACATCTCCCACATTCTACCTGTAACAACAGATCTCTAACAACAGTAGTATCTGTCTCCTATAACTGCCACCTGTTTCCTGGCACAGGGTCAACACAACTAATTTTGTTTTTACTGAATAAACAATCTCACAGATTATACTTAGACATAAGTTCCAAAACAATAAGAGAAGGCGACTGAGTGCCTAGCAGTACAGAGGAGGCAAGTGTGGGGGAACCATGCCAAGGTGGCACACTAACACCGTATGCTTAGGGTGCTTCAAGGGGTAGGACGATGAACCCAGACACCAAACTCTCCCAGAGAAGCTCTTTTGGCTCAGGCATTAATTAAAAACAAGATTATGTTACAAATCAAATCTAGACCTGTGTCCCTCTCCTACCCCCCACTCCAGTCAGTGGCTCAGGCATTTCTTAGCAAACATACTACCTACATAACTATACTCAGCTCACAAGCAAAAAGCCATTACTGTTCTGTTTTTTTGCAAGACACAATCACAGTATGAAAGTGAAAAAAACAGGTCCCAAGAGAGGACTTAAACAGGATCCAAATTCTTCTGGTATTGCTAACAATATTTTATGTAACAGTTTGGGCTACTTAAATTCACTAGCTGAATGCTAATTTTACTTTTTTTTCTAAAATTCTAATTTTTTATTATTTTTTTATTATATATATTTTTGTATAAGATTATGTTACTAATCAAATCTAGACCCATGTCCCCCACCCTACCCCCCACCCCACCAAAGCTCATGCATTCTGCCAAACATGCTTTTCATCTCTTTCTCAGTCTCAAAATTCTCCATGTGGAAGTTGACTATTTTGAGCAGAAGTTTACCGTTTCAGTCAGTTCTTTGACGCAGTCCTTTCTGTTGTGGTTGTTGTTGTTTCCAATATGCATCACTCCCAACTACTTGGACAAATTTACCCAAATTTAGGATATTCCTTTAAATTTTGGAATCTTTCAAATAATACTAGACATAATCTTTTAAAGATATATGCCCTAGGGCTGGAGGGCTGGCTCAGCAGTTAAGAGCACTCAGCTCTTGCAGAACACCGGGGTTCCCAGCACCCACATAGTGACTAACAACTGCCAGTAACTCCAGTCCCAAGGGATCTGATACCCTCCTCTGGCCTCTGCAGGCACCGCATGACATGAGTGTCACATGCAGGCAATATACTCTTACACATAAAAGTAAAAAAAAAAAATAGGGGCTAGAGAGATGGTTCAGTGGTTAAGAGGACTGGCTGCTCTTCCAGAGGACCTGGGTTCAGTTCCCAGCACCAACCTGGTGGCTAACAGCCATCCGCTCCAGTTCCAGGGGATCTGACATCCTCTTCTGGACTCTGCAGGATTTGTACGACACAGAAGCACTCACATACATGCAGGCAAAACACTCATACACATAAAACAAATTAAAAAAAAATTTTTTGAAAAGACGTATGTCCTAAATTTTATGACTTTCAGAGACAAACCTTTAGAAACAAAATTGTGAGATCAAAGAATGACTACAGTCTATAACAGATAATACCAAATTGCTCTTTTAAAATATTGTGCAATTTTTTATCATTTATGGAATCATTTATTTGCCCAGTACTGTACAACTTTAAGTACTTTTTCATTTAGTCTCAAATGTTTAATCAAAACACTCTAACCAGTAATTATATAGCCAGGTATACCTACATATATTCTAATTTCTTTCTAGAAAAAATAAAAAGCATGATTTGGGTTTGGTTTGTTGTTGTTTGGCTGTTATTGTGTTGTGCTTTTGTGCTACTGGGAGTCAAACCCAGGGAAGGTTTCATGCATGCAACACAAGCATTCATGCATGCAATGCAAGCATCCTACCAACTAAACTATATTCCTAACCCTAAAAGCATTTTTTAAATAAGATCATTTTTTTTTTGCCAAGTGTAGTGCCGCACGCCTTTAATCCTAGCACTTGGGAGGCAGAGGCAGACGAATCTTTGTGAGTTCAAGGCCAGTCTGGTCTACAGAGTGAGTTCCAGGACAGCTGGGAATACAGGGAGACCCTGTCTCGAAAAAACCAAAAAATAAAAAAAAAAATTTTTTTTTTTTTTAGTTTCTACTTAAAGTTTTATGCATTCACTTTTTTTTCCCCCACTTCTTGACTTCTTGCTTTAAAATCCGTGAAAAACACAGCTGGAGATATGGTTCAGTGGTAAAGCACTTGTCTAGTTTGCATGAGGCCCTGGCTTCAGTCTCCAGTACCATCAAAAAAAAATCAGTAAAAACAAACCTAAGATTTTTCTTATCTTTTCTTTTCCTCCCCTCTCCTTTTTCCTTTCTCTTTCTTTTTCTTTTCTTTTCTCTTTTCTTTTTTTTTCACAACTGGATTCTTTTCTTTTGGTCTTTTAGAGACAGGGTCTCCTTGTATAGCTGGCCTAGACTCACTATGTAGACCAGGCTGGCCTCAAATTGAGAAATCCAACTGCCTCTGACTCCAGAGTGCTGGGATTAAAGGCATATGCCACAAAGCCTGGCTTTCACTCTTTTGCGGAAAAGAATTCTTTAGCTTAATTTGCAAAGTATCTAAATTAAACAGCTCTCACAATAGTACCTCACTTCAAGGATGAACAGTGTTATTTCTTCCAGAATTTTGGCGAGTGGCTGGCTGACTGTATCAATGAGCCAAACCAAACAATCTGCCCTCTCCATTTTAGCCCCAGAAGACGGTCTGGCTACTTGAAATGAAGAGTTAGTTCCACAAAGGGGCCATATAATTTGTTTTGTTTTGTTTTGTTTTTTATTCATTTATTTGTGTGCATGGATGTACTGTCTGCATGTACGGTTGTGCACCCGTGTCGTGCAATGCCTCAGAGGTCAGAAGAGGGTGTCAGATTCCCCTGGAACTGGAGTTAAAGACGGTTCTCAGGGGCCATGTGGGTGCTGAGAATCGAACCTGGGTCCTCGGCAAGAGCAGTTGGCGCTCTTAACCACTAGGCCATCTCTCCAGCCCCAGGGCCATATAATTTGTAAAGCAATCACTGAGCAGGAGCAAATTTCTTGAGCCTACACTCTCATTCTATTACATCAAAAATAATAAAACCACCAGCAGGATTCAACAAGACTGAACAGCAAATTCTGAGCTAAAAAAATAGTTTTAGTCCATAATCTATCATACATAAGATTTATGACCCTACACAGATCAACTGTTTCTTTACCTTCCTAAGAATAATACCCAGGAAATGCCAGAGTTATTGTTATGAGGCTTAAATATTAAAAACACCTCATGAGCCTGGTGTGGTGGCTCACATCTTTAATCCTAGTACTCCAGGCCAGCTGGAACTATCTCAAAAACAAAAAAACAAACAAACAAACAAAAAAACCCCATACACTTCATGCTCATGAACTATACTTTCTTACTAAAATTTTACTAAGGCAGTGTAAGTCAAGTCATGAGACAAGTAAGTCTTCAGAAAGGCACCATCTAAGCCTCATCCCCATACAGACTACCGGATGCAGATGGCTTTTCCAGATGTCCCTTCAAAGTCCTAAAGAAACAGCAATGGAGGGACCAGAGCGTGGTGCCAAAGGCACATTGTGACTGCTATGCCACATTCCATTCATTCAATAAATGCTTCATTAGTGCCTCAACCCCACTCATAAGAGGAGAAATTCAAGCTTAACCTATCCTGCAAAACTACTTTTCATCTATCAGACTGGCAAAGATTCAATAGTATGACATTCTATCAGGAAGGCTAAAGGAAAAAAGGCAATCATACAATATCTACCAAAACAAAAACACTCTCTCTTTGTCCCAGTAATTCCACTTTCTAGAATTTACCCTAGAGGTGTACTAATACTCATAGGAAATAATGTAGTTTTAAAATTAGTCAATGCAGTATTATGTGTAACAAGAGCCCAGAACACCTAAATGCTGGCCAGTAGGAGCCAACTGGAAAAATCACAATGCAGCTAGTCAATGCAAAACTAGAAGAAAAAAAAAAAAATAAGGACACGCTACAAAACAAATGGAAAAATTCTAAGACACATTAAGTGAAAAATGCAAAGATACACATGATATCTGCATGAGGGAAAGAGTTGGGAAAGAGTTGGAAAAAGATTAATAACATTTTTTTCTTTTTGAGACAGGGTCTCCCTGTAGCCCCAGCTGGCCTGGAATTCACTCTATAGACCAGGCTGGCCTTGAACTCACAGAAATCTGCCTGCCTCTGCTAGGATTAAAGGCGTGTACCACCACACTCAGCTTAAAGGTGTTTTTTAGCCACCATGTGGGTGCTGGGAATTGAACCTGGGTCCTCTGAATGAGCAGTTGGTGCTCTTAACCTCTGAGCCATCTCTCCAGCACTCAATTAATAACATTCATATCTTTAGTTTTTTTGTGCAAATAATTTAGAAAAGATGAACAAGAAATGAATAATAGTAATTACGGGAAGAGTGAAAAATGAGAATGGCAAAGGTGACGGGGCTTTAACTTAAACCTACACATGTGTAGACTGGATCACCTCCTGTACATGTGTAGACTGGATCACCTCTTATACATGTGTAGACTGGATCACCTCTTATATATGTGTAGGCTGGATCACCTCTTACACATGTATAGACTGGATCACCTCTTACACATGTATAGACTGGACCACCTCTTACATATGTTTAGACTGGACCACCTCTTACATATGTATAGACTGGACCACCTCTTACATATGTGTAGACTGGATCACCTCTTATACATGTGTAGACTGGATCACCTCTTACATATGTATAGACTGGACCACCTCTTACACATGTATGGACTGGATCACCTCTTACATATGTATAGACTGGACCACCTCTTACATATGTGTAGACTGGATCACCTCTTATGCATGTGTAGACTGGATCACCTCTTACATATGTATAGACTGGACCACCTCTTACATATGTGTAGACTGGATCACCTCTTACATATGTGTAGACTGGACCACCTCTTACACATGTATAGACTGGATCACCTCTTACATATGTATAGACTGGACCACCTCTTACATATGTGTAGACTGGATCACCTCTTATGCATGTGTAGACTGGATCACCTCTTACATATGTATAGACTGGACCACCTCTTACATATGTGTAGACTGGATCACCTCTTACATATGTGTAGACTGGATCACCTCTTACATATGTGTAGACTGGATCACCTCTTACATATGTGTAGACTGGATTACCTCTTACATATGTGTAGACTGGATTACCTCTTCAAAAAAATTAAATTGAAAATAAATGGGAGGAGGGAAAAGAGTATGTCAAGCATCTTTCCGGGTATTAGGGACAGGGAAGTAAAACTGACCTAAAAATGCCTGTTCCCCTCCCCTCCCCCATGGAGCTTACACTCTAGAGAAGGAAATAGACACCAGCTAAACAAAGAAATACCACAAAGGAAAAGCAAGCACAGAAGACAGCAGGGGAAACAGTCACAACTTTAAACGGGTTAGTCAGTGATCAAGGCGAATTTCTCTGAGAAACATGCAGAATAAAGGACAGGAAGAAGGTAGAGGGGAGATAGAGAGATGGCTCAGTGGTTAAGAGCACTGGCTGCTCTTGCAGAAGACCCGGGTTCTGTTCCCAGCACCCCCATAGTAGTTAACAACAGGAACTGTTCCAGGGGATCCAATGCCTTCTTCTGGCCTCCTTGGGCACTGCACACACACAGTACACTTAACATAAATGCATATAAAAGGGGGTTGGAGAGATAGCCTAGCGTTAAGAGCTCCGACTGCTCTTGCAGAGGGCCCGGGTTCAATCCCCAGCACCCACATGGTGGCTAAGAACCGTCTGTAGCTCCAATTCCAGGAGAACTCCAGTTCCAGGGGAATCCGAGACCCTCTTCTGACCTCCGCGGCTTTGCACAACACAGGTGCACAAACCTACATGCAGATAGTACATTCATACACATACAAAAAAAAAGTTTAAGAGCTCTTTAGATACAACATTAATAGTGTTCACAATCATTAGTATATCTGTCTTGCTCATAAACAATAACCATCACTAATATTTCCACTGGNTTCCAGGACAGTTGGGGCTACAGGGAAACCCTGTCCCAAAAGGTAAAAAAAAATAAAATAAAATAAAATAAAATAAAATAAAAATTTTTTTAAATGCACATGCCTTTAGTCCCAACACTCAGGAGATTGAGACAAGGGGATCTCTATAAGATCAAGGCCACCCTGGTCAGTACGGTGAGTTCCAAACTACCTTGGGCTAGAGAAACCTTCTCAAAAAAACAAACAAAAAAGGCAGAAGGGTATTCTAGTTTGCCTTCAACTGCGGTGACAAAACACTCTGACCAATACCAACTTGGAGAGAAAAGGGTTTATCTAACTTACATCTCCTGGGTCACAGTTCACCACTTAGGGAACCCACAGTAGAAACTCAAGGCAGGAACCTGGAGGCAGCTGAAGCACAGGCCATGGAGGAATGCTTCCTATTGGCTTGCTCCCCTGGCCCATGTTCAGCCTGCTTTCTTATACAGTACAGAACAATCTGCCCAGGGGTGGCACCGCTCAGTGGCCTGGGCCCTCCAACACCACTTAACAATCAAGAAAATACCCCACAGACATGGACACAGGCTAGTCCAATGGAGGAAATTGCAGGAAGCTTTCTTTGTACCAAGCAGGTACCACACGTCCCTGCTAAGGGGAGGGGAACACAGTACCCACCGGTGGCCACTGTAGGGAACTGGCCTCTCGGCGCAGAGACCAGTTGGCTACTTCTGTAGCCCAGCCTGAGAGGTACCTCCAACTCAGACCCTTAGCCTGGGACAATGAGACACATTTCCCACTCTTAGCCGTGACTTCCCACCTGCCCAGAGATTGCTGACACCTGGACAGGAATTCCAGGCGGATGGCTGATGGCCTATCTTCAGCCTATGTCCACTCACAGCACCAACTATCCAGATTGGTGATCTGCACAGGGACATCTTACCAACCCACTGGCCACCCGAATGAAATGCAGGCCTGCTTTGGCCTGTATGCATGCAAAAAATAAAGATGACAGCCAGGAATTCTGTAATGATGGTAATGGAGAATTTAATTTATTACCTGCTACAGCCTGCTTTTATAAGCCAAATGATGTTAGTTCCCAGAGCCAATCACAGCCCCCCCCCACTCTGCACCACTGCACACTGCTGCCCCACCCAGCATCACGCACCTAGGCCATGTTGTCTAGGGCGGGGTCAGAGAAGTCCAGACTCCCATACACGTGGTGCTCTGAGGGGTGCTAGCTGAGAACTAGCCCCCAATTCAAACTGGATCTTCCTACAGGAAATTCCCCAGTTGAGGCTCCCTCACAACTCAGGTGTGTCAAGTTGACAATTAATGCTATGCAGCACAAAGGGCTACAAGGACTAGTCAGAAGAAAGTGCTCAGGCCAAAGTACAGAGCCATTCAAGTTGAAGAAATCTTGAAATTGTCAAACTGTCAGTGTGGCTGGAACAGAGAAAGTTTAGTAAAGAAATGTCACACTTCTCATTTCCACAATCCATTACCAGAAACACCTGAACAGTCACAGGTGGGATCTGAGAGGCTGGCAGAGGTCAAAGCATGCATCTTCTAGGAAACGTTAGGATCGTGGTTTTTACTCTGATGAACAAAGAAGCCAGTGGAGCATTACGAGAAGACGAGGTCTTTCTTTTGAAAGGGATCTCAATTGAAGACAGACTAGGAGTGGAGGGCATGGGCAGACAAGCCTGTCAGGAGAGCACTTCAGCCACATAGGCGGAGAGCACAAGGCAACAGAGATACAAAGAATCCTCAGATTGTGGATAAATTTTGGTAGTATCAGCCAAAAGTATTTGCTGAAAGATTAAGTGTGGACTGTAAAATAAAGGAAAGGGAACAGTCCAGGACAGCTCCTAGGTTTTGGCCAAGGGAAATAAAGTCATTTTCTGACACAGAAGGTGAGTGAGCTGGACAGCAGAAACTCAGTTCTGAACAGTATTTAAGCTGCTCCTGACTCCAAAGGGGCATGTAAAGCCCAACTGGACAGAAGTGGGCAAGGTCGGAGGACATTCAATTATGAGATGGATAAGAACACCAAATTGGGCTACACAGAGTTCTTTCCTGGGGTGCTGAGGCTAATTGGTATCTACCAGGAGACAGGCATAGTTAAAAATAAGTATGGCTGAAAAACTAGCTGGGCATGGTGGCTTACACCTGCAATTTCACACTTGGGAGGCTAAGGCAGACGGACTGCCATGAGTTCGAGGCCAGCCTGGGCTATACACAGTGAGTTCCAAACCAGCCCTGTCTTTAAAAAAAAAAACGAAAAAAAACAAACAAAACACAGGAGAAATAGCTCTGTGGTTAAGAGCATTTCTTGCTCTTCCAGAGGACCCAAATTCAGGTGATGGCTGATAATCACCTGTAACTACAGTTCCAGGTGATCCAACTCCCTCTTCTGATCTCCACAGACATTGTACACACATGATGCACCTACACACATGCAGGCAAAAATTACTCATACACATAAAAATGAAAATTAAATCTTAAAAAAAAATTTGTTTTTATAAAACTTCTAAGTTAAAGAGTATTCCAGAATTGAACCTCATCTATGTTCACTGGCACAGGCTTGCTCTGAGCATATATCAAATGCTATTTGACATGAACTACCTTAAATGTAACTGATCTTCTATAAGCATTAAAAATATGCCAAAAGTAAAAAACAAAAACAAAATTCCTATTATCTCCCTGGATCTGCTAACATCCTGATGATAAAAAAGAATAATTTAGCCAAGTGTGGTGGCACACACCTTTAATCGCAGCACTCGGGAGGCAGAGGTAAGCAGATCTCTGTGAGTTCAAGGCCAGCCTGGTCTACAAAGTGGGCTCCAGGCTAACTGAGACTAAAGGGAGACCCTGTCTCAAAAAGACCAAAAAATAAATAAATAAATAATTTAGAAACCAGCATTTTCAATATTCTTGCAATAAAAACTTACAAAACTACAAAATAAAATAAAACAGATAATATGGATAGTTTAGGGAGAAGCACCAACTGGCCTTTTTTCTTTTCTTTTTTTTGATGCTAGGATTAAAGACATGTGCCACCACGCCTATCCAACTGGACTTTTTTCATGATAATTCTATAGCAAAGGCCATATAAAGGCTGTGAAATATTCTGGTATAATGACAGGTCTAACAGGTAGCATTAACTAAGATTACTAAGAGAAAGGCTCCCTGGCTCCTGGAAAGTTTAAAGTTACAGAGCCAAGAAAACCCAAATACATCTCATTCCACCATGACAGGCTAAAGCAAGAGGAAGTCTCAGAAATCATCAACCATCTCATTTCAATAAGTTAACTAAAGCTCACAGGAAGAAACAATACCCTAGCCAAGAGGTCTCTAAGCGAGCGCAGACTCAACCATCAGTGGACCCTGGACACGTGGTGGACTCACTGCCTATTCCCTACTCTGTTACCGTTTCATTGGTAACTTCAAGATGGTCTGTGAGAGCTTCTAAATTCAAAATGTTAATAGTCAGGTTGGGCATGATGGCATCTCATTTAATCCCAGCACTCAGGAGCCAGAAAAAAGGGGACCTCTGTGAATCTGAGCCCAGCCTGGTCTACATAACAAGTTCTAAGCAAGCCACGTGAGACTGTTCCAAAAGCAAAAACAAACAACAACAACAACAACAAAAAGGCAAAAATGTAATCAGAGCTAGGAAGAGACAAAAGACAAAAGCAAACACAGGTCATTCTGCTTCCATCTCTACATCACAACCATCAGCCTGTCCCATGGCTACTACACACTCTACATCACAAGCCTGTCCCATGGCTACTCCTGGTTTAGAGGCCATCATGATTATCTTTACAATTCCAATAATAACCACCACCAAAGGATTATTCTCCATTCAGAACCAAATATAATACTAAAGTCTCCTTAAGCTATGCACTTAAGCAAAATATATTAATATAGGAGCTCTGACATTTTCCAAATTACTAAAATATACCAAGTATATCAGAATTGCTATTATCGGAATAAATACTGGTGCAAGGATACAAATTTTATTAAGATAATCAAGGATTGACTATATAGAAGAAACCCATCAAAAATTAAAAATACTCAACTGGGAGACACCAAGATGGAGCCTGTGATCCCAGGACTCAAGACATCGAGATGGAGCCCGGGATCCCAGCACTCAAGACACTGATATGAAGCCCATGATCCCAGAACTTTTTGGAGCCTGTGATCCCAGCACTCAAGACTCCAAGATGGAGCCCGTGATCCCAGCACTCAAGACTCCGAGATGGAGCCTGTGATCCCAGCACTCAAGATTCCAAGATGGAGCCCGTGATCCCAGCATTCAAGAGGCTGATACGAAGCCGGTGATCCCAGCACTCAAGACATGGAGATCCAGCCCGGGATCCCAGCAATCAAGATGCCAAGATGGAGCTGGTGATCCCAGAACTTTTTGGAGCCTGTGATCTCAGCACTCAAGATGCTGAGATGAAGCTCATGATCTCAGGACTTAAGATGCAGAGATGGAGCCTGTGATCCCAGAACTCAAGATGCTGAGATGGAGCCTGTGATCCCAGAACTCAAGATGCTGAGATGGAGCCCAGAATCCCAGGACTCAAGACGCCTAGATGGAGCCTGTGATCCCAGCACTCAAGATGTCAAGATGGAACCCATGATCTCAGCACTCAAGTTGCTGAGATGAAAACCATGACCCCAGGACTCAAGATCAGAGATGGAGCCCGGGATCCTAGGACTCAAGATGCAGAGATGGAGCTGGTGATCCCAGAACTTTTTGGAGCCTGAGATCCCAGCACTCAAGATGAGATGGAGCCCGTGAGCCCAGCACTCAAGATGAGATGGAGCCCGTGATCCCAGCACTCAAGATGCCGAGATGGAGCCCGTGATCCCAGCACTTAAGATGCCAAGATAAAGCCTGTGATCCCGGCACTCAAGACACGGAGATGAAGGCCATGAGCCCAGCACTCAAGACACAGAGATGGAGCCCGTGATCCCAGAACTTAAGATGCCGAGATAAAGCCTGTGATCCCAGCACTCAAGACACTGAGATGAAGCTGGTGATCCCAGGACACAATATTCTAAGATGGAGCTGGTGATCCCAGCACTCAAGAAGCTGAGATGGAGCTGGTGATCCCAGAACTTTTTGGAGGGAAAAAAAAAAAATTCAAAGGGAACAACAGCAACAAAAAGACTTGCTCAAAGGACTTACCCAAACAGTAAACTTCTGCATCCCAAAGTTTAAGGAAAAAAGACGAGAAAAAGATACAAGACAGGACTTAACATGTATGGCAGAATGCATGAGTGGGAAGGGGGGGACATGGATGGGGGAAGGGCATAAACTTGATTAAGAAATACTGTATGAAATGCACAAAAGCTCAATAAAATTTAAGGAAAAAAAATACTCAACTGGGCTTTGTGGCAGATCTATAATCCCGGCTACTCAGAAGACTGAAGCAGGAGTCAAGTTCAAGGCCTATCTAGGCTACAAAGCCAGCCTGGGCAACTTAGAAAGACCCTGGCTCAAAATAAAAAGTAAAGAGAGGGCTGGAGCACACCTAGGAGGGAGGTACTTACCGCATGCACTAGACACTGCATTCCCTGCCTAGTACCACAAAAAAGAGCTCAAAATACTCCACTGCTGTCATATAATACTGTAATATAATCAATTGACACGCAGCATAGCAGCATATTAAATATGTTAAGGTCTACAAAACTGTTCATCCCTTATGCCACAGAGCAAACAAACCTACACCTTTCCTTCTGGACACACAGGGAAATATTCCCAGTTCTCTCTACATCTAAAAATGACAATCCAACTGATTTATGAACAAAAGAATGTGACAAAAAGGATATGGACCATTTCCATTTCAGCTCTCCCTCAACTAATCCTTCTCTTCCTTGCTGGCCAGAGACCACATACTGAGGACAGCAGCATCTCAAGACAAAGAAACCTGGATACCCAAGTCAGTACCTGCAGAAGAGCTGCCAGAACCTCATAGAGAGCACCTGTGCTGCACTGAGTGAGCTTACCAAGTTTAGCATGTAATTACGTTAAGCCCTGAGATTTGTGGGATTTGTTATGACATCAATCGTTTAAATTAGTAGTTGTTTTAAAATATGCAACGGTGGGCTGGAGAGATGGCTAGGGGTTAAGAGCACAGGCTGCTCTCGCAGAGGATCTGTCTTCTATTCCCAGGACTCACATGGTAGCTAACAATCTATGACTCCAGTTCCATAGGCTCTGACACCCTCTTCTGGCCTCTGTAGCCATTGCACCACATGGGTGCACTTCCACACATGGAGGCAATCTACTCATATACATAAAATAAAAATAACAAAAATAAAATGTAAAAAAATAAAATAAAAATAGAAGTAAACAATAGTTAGAATGAAAAATGAGAAGGAAGGCTGGGTGTGGAAGTAGGCACACAGGAGGCTAGGTGTGGAAGTAGGCACACAGGACGCTGGGTGTGGAAGTAGGCATGCACAGGAGGCTGGGTGTGGAAGTAGGCACACAGGAGGCTGGGTATGGAAGTAGGCATGCACAGGACGCTGGGTGTGGAAATAGGCACACAGGAGGCTGGGTGTGGAAGTAGGCACACAGGAGGCTGGGTATGGAAGTAGGCACACAAGGGGCTGGGTATGGAAGTAGGCACACAGGAGGCTGGGTGTGGAAGTAGGCACACAGGAGGCTGGGTGTGGAAGTAGGCATGCACAGGAGGCTGGGTGTGGAAGTAGGCACACAGGAGGCTGGGTGTGGAAGTAGGCACACAGGAGGCTGGGTATGGAAGTAGGCATGCACAGGAGGCTGGGTATGGAAGTAGGCACACAGGAGGCTGGGTGTGGAAGTAGGGACACAGGAGGCTGGGTGTGGAAGTAGGCACACAGGAGGCTGGGTGTGGAAGTAGGCACACAGGAGGCTGGGTATGGAAGTAGGCATGCACAGGAGGCTGGGTATGGAAGTAGGCACACAGGAGGCTGGGTGTGGAAGTAGGCACACAGGAGGCTGGGTGTGGAAGTAGGCACACAGGAGGCTGGGTATGGAAGTAGGCATGCACAGGAGGCTGGGTATGGAAGTAGGCACACAGGAGACTGGGTGTGGAAGTAGGCACACAGGAGGCTGGGTGTGGAAGTAGGCACACAGGAGGCTGGGTGTGGAAGTAGGCACACAGGAGGCTGGGTATGGAAGTAGGCATGCACAGGAGGCTGGGTATGGAAGTAGGCACACAGGAGACTGGGTGTGGAAGTAGGCACACAGGAGGCTGGGTGTGGAAGTAGGCACACAGGAGGCTGGGTGTGGAAGTAGGCACACAGGAGGCTGGGTATGGAAGTAGGCATGCACAGGAGGCTGGGTATGGAAGTAGGCACACAGGAGGCTGGGTGTGGAAGTAGGCACACAGGAGGCTGGGTGTGGAAGTAGGCACACAGGAGGCTGGGTATGGAAGTAGGCATGCACAGGAGGCTGGGTATGGAAGTAGGCACACAGGAGGCTGGGTGTGGAAGTAGGCACACAGGAGGCTGGGTGTGGAAGTAGGCACACAGGAGGCTGGGTGTGGAAGTAGGCACACAGGAGGCTGGGTATGGAAGTAGGCATGCACAGGAGGCTGGGTATGGAAGTAGGCACACAGGAGGCTGGGTGTGGAAGTAGGCACACAGGAGGCTGGGTGTGGAAGTAGGCACACAGGAGGCTGGGTGTGGAAGTAGGCACACAGGAGGCTGGGTATGGAAGTAGGCATGCACAGGAGGCTGGGTATGGAAGTAGGCACACAGGAGGCTGGGTGTGGAAGTAGGCACACAGGAGGCTGGGTGTGGAAGTAGGCACACAGGAGGCTGGGTATGGAAGTAGGCATGCACAGGAGGCTGGGTATGGAAGTAGGCACACAGGAGGCTGGGTGTGGAAGTAGGCACACAGGAGGCTGGGTGTGGAAGTAGGCATGCACAGGAGGCTGGGTGTGGAATTAGGCACACAGGAGGCTCGGTGTGGAAGTAGGCACACAGGAGGCTGGGTATGGAAGTAGGCATGCACAGGAGGCTGGGTATGGAAGTAGGCACACAGGAGACTGAGTGTGGAAGTGGGCACACAGGAGGCTGAGTATGGAAGTAGGCACACAGGAGGCTGGGTGTGGAAGTAGGCACACAGGAGGCTGAGGCTGGAGGATCACATCAAGTTGGAGTTCCAGGTCAGCCTCGGCTACACAGTTGAGACCTATCTAAAAACAAAGAATGAAAGAAATAAAATGCTTTTTTCTTAATTACTTGAAGACAACACTATACTAGGGGAGAGATCCTATACATTTTGTGTGTCAAGTGTTTTGTGGTGTTGGAGATCAAGCCAGGGCCTCGGCCGTGCTTGACAAGTAGCCTACAACTTACTGAGCCGCCCTCGGCCCTCTATATACTTCTTTTGAGGGCAGGGGTGGGTATTTTTGAGACAGGGTTTCAGAATGTCTCTCAGGCTGATCTGCAAGCTAGTCACTAGGTAGTCAAGGCTGGCCTCTGACTTATAGCAATCTTCTTGCCTCAGCCTCCTAAATGCTGTGACTACAGGCAAGAGTCATCTATCATGCCCTACTCTATGTACTTTGATTGAAAATTTTTATAATGCTTTGGATGAAACCCAGGTGGGTCTATGGTAGGTGAGCATCTATCACTAATTCACATTTCCAACTCTGGAATGACTGTGTTTTAATGGTCATATACTGATACTATTTTATTTTAATATTTTATGTTATTTTATTTTGGTGGGGTTTGGGTTTCAGACAGGGCCTCCCTTTAGCCACAGGTGGCCTAGAACTCACTATGTCGACCAGGCTGACCTTGAACTCACACAGATCTGCTTGCCTCTCCCTCCCAGAATGCTGGGATTAAAGGCATGCACCACCACACCCTGATTTATTTTTAAGTTTTTTTTAATTATTTTTTTATTAATTTTTTTACTTTCGTATGTGGATGAATATACTGTCTGCATGTAGATTTGTGCACCCGTGTCATGCAATGCTGCGGAGGTCAAAAGAGGGTGTCGGATTCCCCTGGAACTGGAGTTAAAGACGGTCCTCAGCCGCCATGTGGGTGCTGGGTATCGAACCTGGGTCCTCTGCTCTTAACCGCTAGGCCATCTCTCCAGCCCCTATTTTTAAGTTTTTTAAGACAAACTTTAGGAATGGGGATATAGTCCAGTGGTAAAACACTTGCCTAGAAAGGCCTTGGGTTCCATCTCAGCACTGCAAAAGAGGAATTAAATTCTTTCAAGTAAGACTTCACTCTCTTTTTTTTTTTTTTTTTTTTTTTTTTTNCTATCTCTTTTTAAAGTACTGCCCTTTTGTTTGCATTAACAGATTATTAATTATATCTTACCAAGCACTATCAGTTTCTCTGCTGATCCTCATAAAAATGTGTCTTACCTACCTGTTATCCCCACCTTACAAAAGGGAAAAAGTTAGGTTCACTTCAAAACATGCAGCCACTAGGTAAAGAGCTGATCAATGTGCTTTTCCATCTGACCCAGTTTAGAAGCAGCACTAAACCCTGGTCCTCTCATACCATCCCACCCATGCCAACTGACACTGTCCTAGTGCCTTCCATTCAATACATGTTCCAAAGAAGACAGGGATTTCCATCAATTAAATGATCTCCTCCGAAAACTGCCACTTCTAGAGAAATCCACAGTAGAATATATGAAACTGAATGGGAAGAAAGCAGGCCGCTCTTCTGAAAATGACCCCACATTCATAAAGAAATGCAAGTATCAGAAGATACTAACTTGATTTAGTCACCGTGATATTAAAGAAAGCCGTATTATTTTAAAGACATATCTAAGACATTTGATCCACATCATCTTTTTTTTTTTTTTTTTTGTCTTTTTGAGACAGGGTCTCCCTTTACTCCCATCTATGTAGACCAGGCTGGCCTTGAACTCAGAGATCCACCTGCCTCTGCCTCCCGAGTGCTGGGACTAAAGGCGTGCATCACCATGCCTGGCTCCACATCATCTATTTTAAGTGCTAGTGAGTAAAATATCAACAGTGGCATTCCTAACGAGACAACAAACAGGCCAACTTCAGGCTGTTATTCCCTATAGGGCTCCTCACTGGTCATGTTTCTTAAATGGGCATAACTGCTTGAGGTACTTTAAAAGAGCATAATTTAACTTTCCAAAAAGCAGCAATAGAAGGCTCTGAGAATCACTTGTGTTACAAGAGTGAAAATGATACTCAACAACCCGTGGCTCACAGACACCCTTACCTTTATATATCTTTTCGTTACTACACAAATGAAGAGTGAAATAGGTATCGAGGAGCTGATGGCCATTTCTGTTGACAATGTTCCGGGCTGCAATGTTCCGAAGATGCCGAAGACGCCGCTAAAACACAACCACAAAGACAGACATTCAGCTTTTCAGTCCGATGTAATGTTCTCAAAGTTGCAGTCCAAACAAGAATGAAACCTATCCAGGTATGGTGCTGCACACCTTTAATCCCAGCACTTGGGAGGCAGAGGAGGTGGATCTCTGTGAGTTCAAAGCCAGCCTCGTCTACATAGTGAGTTCCAGGACAGCTAGGGCTATAGGGAGAACCAAAACAAACAAACAAAAAAAGAAACCTAACAGCTTGTCCTAGTCATCCATCTGTTGAGCCAGCACCCATAACCTAATCCCTTATTTATGCCTCAGCACCTCTCTGCCACGCAGGAATTATATCTATCCGATCTCATTTAAAGAATGGTTATATTATGGAACAGCAACAAATAGGAAATACTTTTATTTATTTATTTATTTATTTATTTATTTATTTATTTATTTATGTATGTATGTATGTATGTATGTGTATGAATGTACCGTCTGCATGTAGGTCTATATACCCGTGTCATGCAATGCTGCGGAGATCAGAAGAGGGTGTTGGATTCCCCTAGAACTGGAGTTTCAGATGGTTCTCAACCGCCATGTGGGTGCTGAGGATTGAACACGGGTCCTCTGCAAGAGCAATCGGCACTCTTAACCGCTAGGCCATCTCTCCAGCCCGGAAATACTTTTTAAATTCTTTTTCTATGTATGCCTGCATGTAAGTGCACCATGTGTGCGATGCCCACAAAGGCCAGAAGAGGGCGTCAGATACCCTGGAACTAGAGGATGGTTACTAGGCACCATGTGGGTGCTGGGAACTGAACCCCAGTCCTATACAAGAGCAGCCTAACAGATGAGCCATCTCTGCAGACCTACCTCATTTTTTGAGTCATGGTCTCTTACTGATTCATTTAGCTAGACTGGTTGACGAGCAACCTCCAGGAATCTGCTTATACCCACTTCCCCAGTGCTAGGGTTACAGGAGCATGCCACCATGCTTAGCTTTAAATGCAGATACTGGGGACTTGAACTCGAGATATCATGCTTGTGTCACAAGCAGTGTAACAACTAAACCATCTCCCCAGCCCCTGAAATATTTTTGAAAAGCACAAAAATTATGTAAGTGCTATAAACCTACAAAAGAATATTTATATTCCCTAGCATATTAAAAAGTAACTTGATTTTTTTTCCTATAAAATTCTAATAGAGATAGCCAGCAGTGGTGGTGCACGCCTTTAATCCTAGCATTTGGGAGGCAGAGGCAGGCAGGTCTCTGTGAGTTCAAGGCCTACCTGATCTACATAGTGAGCTCCAGGCAGCTGGGACTAAAGGGAGAGCCTATCTCAAAAATACAAAAAAATTACAAAATAAAATAAAGTAAAAATAAAAGCATTGTTAATCAAATTAAGTCAGCTTGTAAAGGGGAAAGTTAGTGTCTTGGTTAGGCCAAATCTCAAAAAGCTTAACACACCTTGTACCATTATTCTGGGGAGTTACTTGGGCATAAAATCATCCTGAAATTATCCCTGAAATCTGACCAATAATCGTTAAGTCAGGATTAAATCCTGAGCAGAAGCCGGGCATGGTGGCGCATGCCTTTAATCCTAGCACTTGGGAGGCAGAGGCAGGCGGATCTTTGTGAGTTCAAGGCCAGCCTGGTCTACAGAGCGAGTTCCAGGACAGCTGGGGCTACAAGGAGACCCTATCTCAGAAAGACAAAAAAAAAAAAAAAATCCTGAGCAGACCTCAGATTCACTGACAGTCGGTAAGCAAGATGAACAATGGTGACTAAGGGCTAATAAATACATTTGGATTCAAAAGACAGAGAGTTGGACAGGGGCATATGTACAGGGAGGGATCAGCATTTGGGAGTTACTTTTTAAATATTTTTATTGAAGTTTGTGCATGTCATACAACATTCCTCAATCCAGTCCAGAGTCATTTCTCCTTCCATGTCCCCCCACCCACCCAAGCTCATGCATTCTGCCGTACATGTCCTGCCTCTTTTTCACAGTCTTTTTAAAGTCTTTCTTTGCAGAAGTTTACTGTTTGGTGCAGAAGTTTACTTTTTCAGTGAGTCTTTTGACCTAGTCCTTTTGTTGTTGTTGTTTCCTCTAATTTGTATTACTCTAAAATATGCATATATGTACATCACACATTTACCTAAATTATGATGACTGAAAATAATCTATAAGTTAATTCTAAAATATGTTTAGGAATTCACATTTTCCCCTTTAATTTTGTATTACTCTAAAATATGCATACATACCCTCCACCCATATACCAATATTACAAAGTCTGAACATAGGTGGTAGGTTAATTCTTGAGCCCATTGAGGGATTCACCTTTTAA